>JAJOOS010002577.1:0-38883 GCA_029582725.1 Solanum chiquidenum
CTTCACAATTTATCGTTTGCTCCTTGCGTGGTGGGTTAGTGTAATCTATTTGTTGTAGTTTGGTGTTACCTGGAGAAAATATTTTGCTTGGTACTTCAATCTAGCCTCCCTCATCATTGTCCTTCAAAGTGAAGTCATGATCACATGTACCACCAAATTCGACAATTTGATCAAAAGTTTCTTCACATTGCTGCACCTTATTAGCCTGGCCAGAATCTTCAATCGTTGCCAAACTAGGATCTTTCCCAGATAAAATACTAAAAGTAGGTAGTTTAGAATTCGAAGCTAGATCAGACTCCAAATTAATCACAGGAACCACCGAATCACTAGTAACACCATCCTTTGCACCCAAAACCAAAGTATCATCTTGAACACAAGTATCAACTACTCTATCTCCATTATTTTTAATGGCTTCCACCATTGCTATTTCATTATTATTTTCATTTGCAACTCTAGTATTATCATCAATACTTTGATCTATGTTTGTTAGTCCCCTCTTTTCATTTAAAATTTGTCTCAAATCACCTTGAAATTTCTCACCTGAATTGATTATCTCCAACCATTCCATCATCTTTGTGATTTTTATCTTGATTCTTTTTCAAAATTAATCGAAAACTGTTTTCGTCATAACCTTGGTGCTTACAATGGTTACACTATAAAGGTAAATTATCATAAACCAATTCCTGTAAAACCTCTTGAATCTTACCGGTCTGCTCGTCCAAATACTAGAGACGCATCCTCTTAGGTAGCTTGTCCATAAGATCGAGTATTACCTTCACCCTAGCAGTGCTAGACCTTGTCTTGCCTTGTGTTGCCTTGTCGATATCTATTGGCCTTCCAACCACTGATGTCATCGACAACAAAGATCTCTTGGCCGACAAATAAATCTGGTGATAATCTAGGTAGCGAAATTCACACCGCGGCCATTGAAGTTTCTTCTCTTGAATTGAAATCTATTGTCCAAGGATATACCCTATACAAATGTTGATCTCCACAGAAAGGCAAAAAGCTTACCGATTTTGATAGAGCAACCATATGATCTTTATATTGGTCTATCCTTAGCAGAATATGTCTACGAGCAAGTAAACCAACTAAATAGTTTCCTTTTAGGTAAAACTGTTCGCAAATTCTTCACTTCTAGTGTATCGGATGAGAACTTAATAATTACAGCTTGATATAATCCTTCTTCATGTGGGAAAACCTATCGTTCTCCCTTTGTGAATTGAATTATAGGCTCTCCATGTACATAATGAATCTGTTTCAACTGGATTTTTGTCAAATTTTGGACAACTTGATTTGTGGTTAATCGAGTAGCAAAGGATGTTTGTTGATTAGGATTAGGGTTTGTCTCTCCCACAACCAAAGGTTGGGGAGAGATGTGCGCATACATGGCTGCTGCTAAGTCTCCATCGCAATTCCTCAGGGTTTAGGGCGTTCGCTGTTTTTGATAGTATCTTCTACTAATTTATATTTGATAAAAAAAAATTATGTGGACCAATGAAAATTGGTAATTTGTTTTGTTAAATTCTATGTCATATTTCTGTTAACTAAAGGGTATTTTTGAATCTAAATAAAACGTTAAGGGCATTTTTAAACCAATAGGTAATAGGTGGAAGGAGAGGGAGTTTTTGAACCATTTCTAATATGTTAAGGACAATTTTGGGACTTTTCCCTTAATTCAAAAATTGTAGGAATTTTTAGAGATTATGCTATCTTAAATCGTATAGTACTTACATAATTTTTCCATAAAAATACTAGGTGATTTTTTTCCATATGTTCTAACCTTGCAAGCTCGCCCAGAAATCGAACTGAGTTATGACCCACCCATTTTATGTCATTTCAGCCCAACTTTTTTTAAAACGAATCACTAAACCGTTAATTTATTAACTCAATCCACTTTGATCTGCTAAAATTCAACTTAATGTGTCCATTTAACCCCTCTAACTAATCGTAATCCAAATATTGATTCATAGATTTTCCATATCATTGACGGTTGTAATACATGATGGGTAAATTAAGTAAAGACGTGTTGGTTATTCTATTGATAACAATTAGGTGTTAATAGAATACAATTAAAAACTGATTTATTGCTTTCATCAAATGTCAAATAAACAAATATGTGGTTAAAGAGGTAACGACTTGCACGTATAGTCTTAGCATTACATTTAGGGTGGATTTTGATTTTTGTGTGGGTTTTTTTTCAATTTTTTCCATATTTGTCTGATTAAAATATATTAATTTTTTAAAATAAGCAAGTTTATAAAAATCAGGAAAAATGTCTTTTATGATGAAAACAAAGAAAATGACTATTTCCTTCCTATCCCACCACCACCCTAAGGTCCCATTTGGGCATAGATTTTACAAGTAATTTTTTTTTAAAAAAAATTGTCAAAATTTGTTTGATCATTAAATTTGTCAAGTATGTCCAAAAAATAAAAATAAAATCCCAAAATCAAGTTTTTGAAATATTTTAAACATTTAATATTTACCCTAAACTTTTATATTTTATTTTAAACCCTCATCAATTATGATTTTATTTATAATTATGCTTGTTAGTTAGTAATTGTTAGTTAGTAGAACTTAGGTACTTCATTAGGATTGGTAAGGTAAGGTCTAGCCCCCTTTGCTTCAGTTGCTTGTATTTATCCCTATTAATATCTTTTTATTTTTAATAAAAGACCGCTAGACACTTTGTCTAGTAGTAAATTTGTTTATATTCTCGATCCCTCATTAAACATATTCTTATTTGTAGAGTATGAGAAGATTATATTAAAGAATAACTAGTTATTATTGTTGTAATTGACAAATTATAATAACTGATAATTTTATTATTAGTAGTCTTATTAAAATATTGTGTTATAATTTTTGAATAATGTATTATCTAGTTCATTATAAAATAATAATTTTGTGTCAAACTTATAGGTATTTTCAATAGTTTTAAAAACTTACGGACATAAATATTATTTCATGTTTTTTTTCTTCTTAAAGCACGAAATATGTTTTCAATAACTATGGTTAACACATGTTGAAACTTACCCCAAAACTGATTTTCCAAATATATTTGAAAATATATGGCAAAACTCTAATCAAGATTATGCGTAAATACTTTTAGCAATATCTTTTATTTACTAATTAAATATAAGAAAATAAGCAAATAAATCACTTATATTCTAAAAATATATATTTTCAGGATTACGTACAGTTTTTATGCAAAAAGTTAATTGTGTTTAAATTACTTATTAATCAAAGTGGTCCAATTATAATTTATTACTACTTAAAATGGTCATTCATCTATAATATATCCCTCTTATATTTGTAGACCTTATTTAGGTAATATTTCAATTTGATTTGTATTCTTATTGTTCCAAAATTCTTCCACGTAGAATATGAGCTAAGATTTCTCATCTCATATTTAATAGACAAAATTAGATCAACATCTCATTGTTTTTTCTTTCTTTCTATTTTCTTGTTTTGTCTAGAAATGGAAGGGAAAAAAAGTAAGTAAATTATCAAAACCAAATTCCAAAAAGTCAATGAGGTAGCAAGAGACGTTTATAAGCTGCATACTGCTCCATGGTTACATTGTACGGAAAAAATATGACTACAAAAATCAGCTCGTTGACGAAGATGAACTAGTGCAATGTATAAATATTGTATAAAAAATCTATATGAATTTAAATATATTTCTAATACATAATTATACATCATATATATATGGTTATGTATTATTTACAATATTAATACATTACATAACTATTTCTACAATATCAATATATCTATATTACCTTAAAAACATGAACTCCTAACTTGAATGTTAAATTACTATAATATTCCTAACTTAGGTTGTGACTTTTTCGATAAGTTGTGACTTTTTCCAAAGAGTTGTGACTTTCTCAATAAGTTTTGACTTTTCCAAAGAGTTGTGACTTTTTCAATAAGTTGTGATTTTTCCAAACTATAGTGACTTCTCGGAAAGGTCATGATTTTTCATATAAGACACAAAAAATATTTGTTCATACTACTCTTTGTTGACTATAAATAGAGGAACTTCCTCTCATTTTTCAATCACAATTTTTTCTAATCTTCTACTCTTCTTCTTCTTGCATTTTAATATTTTTTGTGTGATTTATTATCGTGGAGTGAGTTCGCAGTTTAGCGGAATATGAGGTACCGCTATTCTAATGAAGTAAGTCGTTCTATCCTAAGAAGGTATATTCCATAACCTCGAGTACTTGAGAAAAAAAATATAATTTTGATAATATAATAATTAATTTTTTGCTTAATATATACATTAATATGTAATGTTCCAATATATGAAGTTAACTTGATATAGTCTAAATTTATTTGTTTTTGTTAACAATTTCTCTTGTGATGTAGATATATGCTTCTGAATATCTTTTTTCAAAATTTAGAGAATTGTCATGATTTGTTTTTGATGCTCTCAGGAAGTTTGCTTCAAAATAGTTATTACTATATAAACATTGCTCTTTTATTTTACTTATTTACTATTTCTTAATATTTCAGTATTTTAGACGAAGAAAAGTTCATATGACTTGTAATAACGCCAGTTGAAGTTTGTATTAGTTTAATTTTTATTATTTATTTAATAGCTAATTTTATGAGATAAATATTTTCATTAATGCAAATATATATTTATATTTGGGTAGGTATTTGTATTTAAATTAAACTATTATATATGTCACAAAGTTAGCGAGATCTTCTAACTTCAAAATATGTTATTTTAAAATGTTTCGAGTTCTTTTTCTTAAAAAAAATCACAACAAATGTGAAAATATGTGAATATATAAAATGTAATTGTTCTCTTTACATGTTCATATCACATCTAAATAATTTAACGTAGAATACACATGCAAAGCACATCTGGTTAGATGACAAGAAAAATACATAACAATATTGTCTATAAAGTAATATTAGTGATATAAGAATAATTACATGATTGAACCTCATCAAATTGAAATAAATATAGACATAATTGCATTTAACTAATAAAAAATTTCATTGACCATCTTCGTAGGTTTGAGTGAATAAGATATATATATGACGATCCACATTGAACATTCACAAAAGAATCTGCAATATTATTTTTTGCTAAGCTTATTATTCAAATCTTTGCTTAAATAAACAATACTATTTACTATAACATATATTTTTGAAACTGGTAATTAATCACGTGCAACGCACTGTCAGAAAACTAGTTTTATATATATATGCGATCATTTTATTGATATTTTTTCATCTGTACAGTCAGGAGCGGAGCTACCTTATGGTCAGGGGTTCATCCAAACCCCCTTCAGCGAAAAATTATACTATTTATATATGGTTAATAGAATTTTTAATGTATATATAGTAGATGTTGAACTCAACTCCCTTCGGTTAGTTCTTATGTCTACTCTACCCTTCGGTTAGTTCTTATTTTATCAATTGTGTTTGCAGCAAATTTAAAGTGGTACAAAACAAATTGTAATCACAAATAAAATATGAAGAAACATAATTTTATTGATAAAATAATATGCATACAAATTTGTTTATTTATTGATTCTTCTCTCATAATATTTATCTGTGATTTAAGGGTCGTTAGTGGCATATTTCTCGAACTAAGGATGATATGGACCTCCTTGAGATTTATTTGATCTCCATGAAAGGATTTTGTAGATTTTCTTGAAGTATTTAGTTATCAAGAAGAGTTCGGTCACATCTTGATATGATATTTGTGAATATTCCATGAATTTATGTAATTTTTTAGATGCATATTCAAGGAAATATATTACCTTTTATAAATGTATGAGTATATTATCTTTTATATTAGCATGTGTTAGGGTTTAGGATAGAGTAACTTTCAAGAACCATAATTGAAACAGAACTCGTATTGTAAAGTTTTATAAAATTTCAATATCTACAGATATTCATATTTCAAGGTTTGTCTCGGTGTTACAACATATTATACATGGTTATTTATGTTAATTCTTCTTTGATTATTAATGAAATGTAGGACTTGTTTTCTGCTGGAACAGAAACTTCAACAACAACAACAATATGGGCCATGACAGAAATGATAAGAAACCCAAGTATATTAGCAAAGGCACAAGTTGAGGTAAGAGAAGCATTCAAAGGAAAAGAAACTTTCGATGAAGATGTTATTGAGGAATTCAAAATACCTAAAACAAGTTGTTAAAGAGACCTTTAAACTTCATCCTCCACTCCCTCTCTTAATCCCAAGAGAATGTAGAGAAGAAACAAACATCAATGGTTACACTATCCCACTAAAAACACGAGTGATGGTTTATCCCTAAGAGATTCGAACAGAGCTCTGTGGATTTTATGGGGAATAACTTTGAGTATCTTCCTTTTGGTGCCGGAATGAGAATGTGTCCTGGATTTACATTTGGTTTGATCAATGTTTATCTTCCACTAGCTAAATTGTTGTATCATTTTGATTGGAAATTACCTGATGGTGTGAAGCCTAAGGATGTGGACATGACTGAGTTTTCTAGAGCAACTGCAGCAAGAAAGAGTGAGTTTTACTTGATTGACACTCCTTATTATCCTTCTCATGAGTCATGAATGATATTTAATATAGGAGACGGGGTATTTTATGTATTATATGATATTTGTGTCATCTTGTTTCAACCTTTTTATGTATATAAATATATAATGAATGATTTAAATAATGTCACGTGACAAAATCTAGTTCTGTGTTAATGGCACAAATGAATCTTTTCAACATTACCGCGAATTATTCTCTTCTTCTTTTTGTCAATATCTCGCTCAAAGGATCCATGTTCTCCTAGGATTTGGCTCCCCTGCAGTAGCCCATCCGTCCAATTCCTCCATTAAATCCCACTTTCCTCGACTTGAATAATTCAATATTAGAAAAGAGAAGAAGAACAACTCAAGTTGTTAAACTTCTACAAAATCAAGTGAAAAATATTGTCTCATCGTATTTTCTCTTCCAACTCCATTCTCCTCTTCAACTCATGCACATAGATCAGAAAGGGAAAGGAGAGGGTTGGGAGCAGTAATTTGGTGTCCAGAAATTGCATAACTGCTAGTTTGATTCGAACATGTGAATACTGGCTCATTTGAAGTTTCTGAAACTACTAGGCTACAACAGTCTATTGTGTTAAGGGTGTCCAAAATATGTTATTTAATCACTTTGTTATCATTTTACTTGGGTGTCCAATTGGACACCCTCACGACTACGTAGCTCTGCCCCTGGTTGGGAGTCCGTGGATAGAGAAGGAAGATAATGTTTTACTATGGTTACATGGTTGGTTTTGGCAAATAATCTAAACAAGACGTGTTCAATTTGAGTTGGAATTCTACAAGGTGTGTTCAATTCCAATTAGAATTCTTGGAGGCTACTCAACCATAAATTTCATGTCTATATAAAGGTTACTATATTCCCTTGGCATCTCTAATATCTTAAATATTCCACAAACTAATGAAATATTCATAAAGAGATCAAATCCAAATCATCTTAATTCAAGAAATGCGCCACTAACGGTCCTCGAATTATGAATATCAAGTTCAAATCATCCTAGTTTGAGAATACGCCACTAACGGCCCTCAAATTATGTAGATCAAGTCCAAATCATCCTAAGTTGAGAAATACGCCACAAACGGCTCTCGAATTATGGATAAATATCTTATAAGAGAAGAATCAAAGGATCACAGAATTATACCCGCAATCTTGAAGAATAAAATTATGTTTCTTCATTTGTTTTGTGATTACAATTTATTTTCTAACATTTTAAAACCTGTTGCAAACAAATTGGCACGCCCAGTGGGACCAAATTTGCCCTTCATCTCTTCTCTCTTAAATCAAATCTGAAAATTTGAACCTACAAAGGTGGAAGAATGAGTACTTCAAGCACTCGGACAAACCTTGAAGCAGGGGGCATTTGTAGACATTGAAATTTTGTAGGACTCTACAAGACGTGTTCAATTTGAGTTGAGACTCTACAAGCTAAGGTGTGTTCAATTCCAATTAGATATCTTGGAGGCTACTCAACCCTAAACCCTAGTTCAAGACTATATAGAGGGTACTATATTCCCTTGAAAAGGCATCTTGAATATCTCGATATATTCCACAAAAGTCATGGATTATTCATATAGAGGTCAAATCTAAATCAACCGAGTTCGAGAAATATGTCACTAATGGCCCTCAAATCATGGATAAATCTTATGAGAGAAGAATCAAGGGATCAACAGAATCGTACCCGCAATCTTGATGAATTAAATTATGTTTTTTCATTTTTTTTTGTGATCGGTTTATTTTCTTTCACGTTAAAATTTGTTGCAAACAGTACCTATTAAGAAAAAACAATTATTTATATAGATATTTTACCACATTATCCATATTAATTGATGTTTAATATTAGATCTTGAAAATGATTTGGGAAATAGTACTTAATGCTATGGATAAAACATGAAAAAAAAAATCTTTTAATTATTAAAAACAACATATCTATATTTTGGTAAAAAAAAAATCTTTTAGATAGTAGAAAACTGGTTGAGCTAATCTTCACGACATGATTTATAATCTCACTTTTAATAAACACAAAATTAACATCTTATTGTGTTTTTTCCTATTTTGTTGGTTTTTTCTGGAAATGGAAAAGAAAGTAAATTATCAAATACAAATTCCAAAAATTTAATGAGCTAGGGACGTCTACAAACTGCATATTGCTAGATGATTTTATATATAGGGAAAAATTAACGGACTAAAAATCAGCTTGTTAAGAAAAATGAACTAGTGCTATCAGCTATTTATGAATATTGTATAAACAATATATATGGATGTATATACATCTCTGATATATTGTTATACATCATATAGATTATTTACAATATGGATACATTACATATACATGCGCCGATTTTGTTGATTTTTTTTTGTTCACCTGTACAGTTATATAGTAGGTCAAAAGAAAGCTTATACAAATAAAGCTTTGAACTTGAGAATTGAGACACCCCTCTCTTAGCCTTTGCTCTAATGTAGTTCCAATTTCCATTCAACTTCATTTTCTTATTCCTTTTCCTATCATTCCTCTATTTACAATTTGTGGAATGGAAAAAATCAAGAAACTTCCTCCAGGACCATGGAAATGGCCTTTTTTAGGAAGTATCCATCACTTGGCATTAGAAGGTGGACTTCCTCATCATGCACTCACAAAATTGGGCAAAAAATATGGGCCTTTCATGCACCTTCAACTAGGCGAAATTTCTATGGTCGTAGTTTCTTATGTGGATATGGCGCGAGAGGTACTGAAAACTCATGACCTCCCTAATTTCAATAGATGTCTATGTTTCCTCTCCACAACACCATTTTGTTGTGGAGTTCCAATACATGAAGTTTGGTGCAAAATTCCTTGAGACTTAAGAAATGAAGCCTCTTGAATACCTGTTCCTAATTCCAGTGCATTGTCTGACCTAATGCACTTGACTTGGGCATGGAGTTGTCTCTCTATCATAGCTAGAAATTCCTTGAGAGTAGGAAAAGCATTACTCTTAGAGCTTAACAAGAATGTCCAAGTACCTCTACTATAATCATAAACTATAGTAAGAAAGTATCTAAAACCATTGTAAGTGGGTGTTTTGTATGGGCCCCAAGTATTACTGTGAATCAGTTCAAATAGCTTGGTAGAATGAATAGCACTTAATAGAAAAGTGAGTCTAGTCTGCCTAGCTTTAGGACAAATATCACAAACATGTTCAAATTTAGAAGAGAAATTAATGAAATTAAATTTTCTCATTGCAGAAAAGGGCAGATGCCCTAACCTTACATGCCAAAGATCAGCAGAAGGGACTACATTTGCAGAAAAAGAAAAAGGAACTGATCCTGAACTAGGAATGGAACTATTTCCTTGTGGAATTGAAACTACATTAGCATTAGAAACAAACTGAGACCTAATACTAGAAGACTTCAACAAGTACAATCCCTCATTCATTTCACCAAAAGCTTGAATGCTCTTCATTAAAGGGTTTTGTAACACATCATATTTAATTTGACTTGATAATCTGTGTACATATATCAGATTATGCTTGAAAACATGTACATATAGGACATTTTTTAGAGTCAAATTTGGAAGAATAAAGACACTTACTGTATGAGTCACAATGATCCTGAAAGAGTTAGGGAAAGCCAGAGTTAAAGGCACAGGAAGGGGAGTGAGTGACAGAAAAGAATTGGGATCAAAACGCATATGTTCTGAAGCACCGAAATCAATAATCCATGTACAAGAATTAACAACTGACAAACATGAGCTGGAGTTCCTCAGAATGGTACTAGCAATGGCATTTCCATTAAAACCAGTGGTTGGTGTTGTCCTATGCTCCTTCAGGACATCTTTTGTAACCTGCTGCACCAGATTTGTGTATTGTTCTTTGCTCATGTTCTGGCTGTAATTGTTGTATGCTGCATCCTCTTGTGTGTCCTGGAATGCTTCAAATTTTTCTTTAGTTGTGATTGTATTTGCCTTCACTGTTCCCTGAGTTTTCTTGTCTTAGTAAATTCAAAATCATCAGGGTATCCAGTGAGCCTGTAGCAGTTATCATGTACATGTCCTATTTTTCCACAGTAAGTGCATGTAACATTAGGATTGTACTTAGTCTTCCTTGACCTAAACCTTTGGGCTGGTTTTCCATTCCTTTGTTCCCCATTATCATACTTCTATGATTGAGTGTTTCCTCTCATCATTTGGTTACCATTTCTGTGATTCCACTTGCCTTGTGTTGTTGCCATAAAAGATGTTGAGTTAGTTAAGGGGTTAGCATTAACATAAACCTCTCATTGGTTCTCATCTTGCAACAAAAGGGAATATGCAACATCAATGCTTGGCAAAGGGCTCATCATCAGGATGTTCCCTCTTGCCTGAGTGTAGACATCGTTCAGCCCCATCAGAAATTGCATTAGTTTCTGATCTTGCAGTGATTTAACCAACTTTCCATCACCCTCACATACATACACACAAGTACAAGATATAATGACATTAAGGGAATCTAATTCATCCCATAGCCTCTTAAGTTTAGTGAAGTAATTTTCTATATCACGGGTACCTTGTACTAAGCTTGATACCTCTTTTTGCAGGTGATACATCTTTGCTTCATTGCATCTTCCGAATATGTTTTCCAGGCTATCTCAGATCTCTTTGGCAGTCTTGGAGTAGATTACGATGTCTCCAATTTCCCTGGAAAGTGAATTCAGCAAACATGAGATCACCATATCGTTGCAACAGCTCCATTGTTCATACTCTGTTGTATCAAGACCTGGAGCTTTGCATCCTCCATTGATGAAGCCAAGTTTCTTCTTGGCTGAGAGTGTTATCAACAATGCCCCCCTCCATCCTGGGAATCCCTTCCCGTCAAAGGTAGAGCTGATGATATTCATTCCAGGTGAATCTGAAGAGTGTAGATGATATGGATGATTGATGTTGATCGTGGTGGTCTTTGAGACAGTCGATGTGTTCAACACCTGAGTTCCAGTTTCTTCTTGATCCATTTTTTATTATAGATCAGTGATGAACAATGTAAATTTGTGAGAAAAGAGATTGGATCGAGCTACTACTCTAATACCATGAAAGAATGAAAAGAAAATGTTTCGGAATTTTTTTGATAATTTCATTCATCTCCAAACCTGTATATATACAAGTATTACACAGAATAAAACTAATAATAAAAGAAACTCAATATCCACATGTCCTTCCTTTATTTGTCTACTCTATAACTAATCTAACAAACTTATATTCCTCAACGTGCTAATCACGTGAGCAAAGTTTCCTAGAATGGGATGTGTATGTACATGTGTCACTAAATAAGCTGGACAAAATTCAATCATTCTCATTTGTGATGAAGAGTCCAGATTGTTCCACCTCATCTCTAGACAAGGATCAAAGCTTCTTAGGGATCTCCGAAATATCTGAAAAGTCTTGTTTCTCTTTGGCTTTCTTCTTTACATCTTTTCTTTCCAATATCTTCTTCTGCTTATTGCTGTATTAAATCGATGCCATAGAAGTGAATGGTTTTACGCTAATACATTCCTCTATTTACAATTTGTGGAATGGAAAAAATCAAGAAACTTTAACAAGAAACTTCCTCCAGGATCATGGAAATTGCCTTTTTTAGGAAGTATCCATCACTTGGCATTAGAAGGCGGGCTTCCTCATCATGCACTCACAAAATTGGGCAAAAAATATGGGCCTTTCATGCACCTTCAACAAGGAGAAATTTCTATGGTCGTAGTTTCTTCTGTGGATATGGCGCGAAAGGTACTGAAAACTCATGACCTCGCTTTTGCATCAAGGCCTAAATTAGTATCCATCGACATAATATTTTACAAGAGCACAGATATTGCGTTTAGTCCTTATGGAGATTACTGGAGACAGATACGTAAAATATGTGTCTTGGAACTTTTCACTGCCAAGAACGTACGGTCCTTTAGTTCCATCAGGCGAGACGAGGCTTCGACCCTCATGCAATTCATCCGGTCATCAACACGTGGAGAGCCAATAAATATTACAGAACGGATTTCATGGTACCAGAGCTCAATTACATGCAAAGCAGCATTTGGGGAATTGTTGAAAGATCAAGAAAAATTCATTGGATTAGTGTGGCTGACATTTTCCCTTCAATCAAGATCCTTCATGTGCTAAGTGGATTGAAGAGTAGAATCTTGAAAGTTCACAAGAATGTTGATGTTATAGTTGAGGATGTAATCAATGAGCACAAGAAGAATATTGCAAGTGGTAAAAAGGGAAATGGTGCATTTGGAGGTGAAGATTTAGTTGATGTTCTACTAAGATTAAGGGAGAGTGGAGAACTTAAAACCTCAATCACCAATGACAACATTAAAGCAATTATGGTTGTAAGTATTCTTACTCTTATAATTAGAGACTCAAATAAACCATCGAATTTTTAGAAAAAAGACTTATCTATGCAATTCGTTAAAAGTTTGACTCATCTTTGTCATTTCCTTTTGAAAAAAGACTCATCCAAGTTATTATTTGTTAATTGAAATAGCATATATGACTCAAACACATAGATGAGCCTTTATGTAAGATTGATGGCATATTTGAACCTAATCCCTTTTTAAAAATTATTTAATTAATGAAGTGACCTGAT
Source organism: Solanum chiquidenum (assembly GCA_029582725.1). Classification (NCBI taxonomy): domain Eukaryota; kingdom Viridiplantae; phylum Streptophyta; class Magnoliopsida; order Solanales; family Solanaceae; genus Solanum; species Solanum chiquidenum. The sequence goes on from JAJOOS010002577.1 coordinate 13,141, forward strand.
CATAATTGACCACATGTAAAAAAAATGGTTTTGCAAAACCAAAACTGTTTTCAGTTAATAAATAAATGCATGGATGAGATTTTTCTCTAACAGAAATAGCATGGATGAGATTTTTCTCTAACAGAAATAACATAGAAATGAGTTTTTTCTCAAAGTTCGATGACATATTTAAACCTTTTCCCTTAAAAAAAATCTCTAAGTGTGTGTTTAGTATTTTTTTTTAGGAAAATAAGTGAATTTATTAGTTCTTTAATTTATAATGAAATGTAGGATTTGTTCGCTGCGAGAACATAAACTTCAACAACAACAACAATATGGACCATGACAGAAATGATGAGAAAACCAAGTGTACTAGCAAAGGCACAAGTTGATTGGAAATTACCTGATGGTTTGAAGCCTGAGAATTTGGACATGACTGAGTATGATGGAATAAATGCATCAAGAAAGAGTGAACTCTACTTGATTGTCACTCCTTATTATCCTTCTCAAGAATGACCGATGATACAACAGTCAGGGTATTTTATGTATTTAATAATATTAGTTTTTAGACACGTGCATTGTAAATATGTCATGTGTCAGTAGTATATATAATATAAATTATATTAAAGGTGTAATGTATTCAATAACAAAACTTGTTTAAAAATACAAGCTAAAATTGATGAACACACATCGTATTGAATTATTTCTTTGTTGGACGATAAATACATTAAATATATCATATGAAACTGCAAGTTTGCATTCTGATGTGATAATAGATGTAAACATATAATATATTTATATGCTAAATAATATTACTAAAAGTAATGTATGATTAACTCTAATTTGGAGCTAAAAAATATAATAGATGCAAACATGAATAATTATATGAAGTAACAGAGTAAAATAAACATAAACATTTACCTCATAAATTTGGAGTTTTCCTCTACTATTTCTTTCAATGGTAGAGTTATACATATTGTTTGATTTATAAAAGCTGATTATTGAGAAGAATATAATGAATGAGATAATATAATTCATTATCAATTTAACAGTGATTAATGAATTTCTTAGCGGTTCACTTGGATCATTTCTGCGGATGGAGAAACATGTAAACAAAGAAAACCAATAGTTATCCGGTGAAAAGTCATTAGTTATTCCTCCATTTCATATTAGTGAATAATTTTTCTTTTTACACGTATATTAAGAAATCATAAATAAAAATATAATTTTACTAATTTATCCCTCTAAAAAACTTCTTGAGATTGTTAAAAAAATAGTTTCATAAAGAATTAATGGCAAAAGTACTATTTATGGAATATTGATCTCCCAATAATTACAAGAACTCAATGGTCTTTATTGTTGAAAAAATAAGCTAACCGTGAAAGTTTAAAAATTTAATGATAAAAGCAAATTTAACATAAATATTAAATGTTATCTTGAAATGAGACTTGGGATGCTTTCAATTTATGTTTGTATTATCAATTAATATCAAAGAACCCTTTCATTTCCTGGATGAATGAATTAGTAAATTAAACAATTCATTGTAACTTACGATTTAAATTGATCATTTGATTGACTTTCTAATATATAACTTACAATCCAAAAAATAATTAAATATTACTATTTAGTAATAATTGTTGACACTCAATTTTGGACCTCCACAATATATATTAACCATCGAGTTTCTTAAATTTCAAAAGATTTGAATAATTAATTTTTATAAAGTTCAAAATATTTTCAAGTTATTTTTAATTAATTTTATCATTTTTATAATTTTTAGATAATATATATGTTTTACATAATTATGTATATAATTAGTATATATTATGAATATTTGAAAATCATCTCAAAAGATTTTATTTCTTACTTAAATATTTTTATTAAATTAGTTTAGTTTAAATTATGGTTTTAATTTTGAGTAATTTAGTTTAGTTAAATTTATTATTTTATTTCATTGAAATTAGGAAGTTCGTTAGTTGATTATATTAATTCATCTCATTTAAATTTTAGTCAAATTCTTTACATAACATTCTTAATACGAGAAAATGGTCAAATGCCTTCTCAACGTATATTCAGATTTTCAACTACACACTTAAACTTCACAGGAGTCCTATCAGCCCCTGTACTATTTAAAACTGAAATAATTACCTCCTTGAATGCTTAGCTGGCATAGTGAGTGTATTTCACTCTCTTTGGGAGAGTGAGCATCAAAATCTATTATTAAAACTTTATTTTTAATATCTCTTTTCAATAAACATATGCATTTTTAATTATTTATTTTTCTTATTTGTTTTCTTTCTTCTCCATCAATATAAACAAATCTCTCAATCTTTCACCACCTCTAAGTCTTGCTGCCACCATACCATCTTCACCAGATTCACTATTGTTGATTCCAAACAAATTTCAAACTCATATAAAACTCTTGCAAAACCAATCAACCTAAATCAATTGAGATAAATTTACATATATTTATATCACCCCAAGATACTTTGGATCTGATTTGAGAAAAATCAATATGGGTTTACTTTAAATCCGATTGGACCAACCAAAAAAAAATATTTTTTTATTAATAGTTCCTTTAATTATCAATATCAAATATCAATCAATCAACTATATCTCAAAAATTATCGCTATTAATCTTGTTAATCCATCAACTATCGTAGAATCAGTCTCTTCCTCTTTGAAATTGTTGTCGCTATAGATGATGATGTGAAAGACATCGTACGCTCCTCCTCCTCATCTACCTTGAGATGATTGCTTATCTTCGGTGACCACCATTAATGACAATATTCCGTCATATTCGTCTTCTCTTCTCCCCTTCATTTTGTTTTTTTAATTTGATTTTTATGTTTCAAATGAGCAAAACCCGAATATCTCACCTTTCTTCCTTAAAAGACCCAATTTCATGGACTTATGGTGTTCTAGTGATGGTGAAAATATTTTGGGTGTTTGAAGGGATGGGTAAGAATATAGAACAAAAAGGGTAAAAAAAATATAAAAATTGAAAAAAAAAAATGATGACGTGTCAAACGCGTGAAACTCACATGCCACCATAGATCTGGTTATGGCTTTTTAAGGGTATAATTATTTCATTTTTAAATAGTTCAGGGAGGGTGATAGGACTCCCGTAAAGTTTAAGTGTGTAGTTGGAAATCCGGTTATACGTTGAGGGGGCATTTGACAATTTTCTCTTCTTAATACACTTGGCAATTTTTATTTATAAATATATACCCATTTTTATAATCCCAATTTCAATCCTTTATAAGACAGTTTTGGGCCCTTCTATTTTCAGCAGCCCAAAACTCTCAGCCCAACACCACATTCCAATCAACAATACAATACAAACAACAATGCATATACCCATCCAACGTACAACAACCAGATGGGTACAAAACCGACCCCTGCACATCGTTCTTCTCCAGAAAATCGCGACCCAGAACTCCAGCAGCCCAGCAGATCTCAATCCAGTAGCAAAATCGAGCCCAGCTCACACGTGTCTGTCGTCTCCCTCTCTCCCTTATCCTCTCCGTACGAGAATCTTTCAGGTGTCTCAATCGTGTTGCTCGACCGTCCTCCTCTCAAGATTAAGCGGCTGTGATTTTCTTATCGGTACAACTGATAGCTGGCCAACCCCTTTCTCCTAGAGGGATTCGAATTTTGAATTGAAATCCCACCCAATTTCCCTCTCAAAAATATGCCCTATTTCTCTTTTTATATATACCTCTCTTCCTCCCTTGATCTGGAAGGGGGACTTTTTCTTCAAGTTTTTTATATTATTTTTCATCATCTAAAACAACAAAATATCACCATCAAAATACACTAAAACTACCTCATTTGATAGAGTGAAATATACAAAGACATTTCAGGTCATTGCGTTACAGGGAATTTGAGGTTTACTTTTCTTTTGTATTTTCGGTGTTGATTCCTCTGCTTCTCGAGTTGAGTCTGTGGCGGTGGAAGTCAGCTTAAGTCTTGATCATCTCAGTTTGCTGCCCAGGAAGAGGTGAGAATCCCACTTTTATCTCGTTTTGTTGCTTTCTTTTTCTTTAACTTTTATGTGTCCTGTTATGATTTCGTCTTAGTATTCATACACTTTAAGATTTCATTCTTTGTTTGGAAGAATATTCATGTCTTTTGGAATATGCCTAAATATAAGTTGAACACCAATTTTACTTTCTTCAAGTGTTAAAGTCATATTCGTTCTGTGATGTTCGAAATCGATTTGATGACTTGTTTTCCGTGGTTAATGTCTTGATTGCTCCTCATACTTGTAATTCTCTATTTGTCTGGTAAGATGTGGGCTGTTATTCTTTAGGCTCAATGCTCTATGAAAAAATTGATTTCTTCCTTGTTCAATGCCCATCCCTATTTCAAAACATAGTTACTGTTTAAAAATTTTATTTTTTTTATTTTTTTCATGATGCCTATGATTCTTTTTTTTTTTGCTTAGCATGGATTGTTGACATGGTTATTTAGTTCCTAATGCACTGAGTTATATCCGTGTGTATTTATGCTTACTCATTTAGTGTTTATGTTAGCATATTAAGTGATTTTGATTCGTTTCTTTGGAACATGTTATAGTGTTTTTGCATTTAGTATCAACTAAAGTTATCCCAACTTTCTTAGCTTTAACTGTTAGTGTCATTGCTAGCATGTACTTGTTTATTAAATGGGTTGGACAGTATATTTATTGCTATGGACATTAAGTGCTAAGAGTAGTTTAAGTAACCATTTGTTTTGTCATTAGCATAGCGTGAGTCTTTGGAATTTGTACTCTTGCATTGTTTAAATTCAATCTAGCCATTTGCCATATATTAGTTTAAGAGTTGCTATGATTTGTCTTAGGTATATTACTGTTTTATTATTTTCGGGCACTAATCGTTATTATCATTTTGTTGCATGTGACACCAATCCAGTGGCGGCTCTACACCTTTGGGAAAAAAGCAACCGCCTTAGGCCCCAAAGTTTCAGGGGCCTCATTTAAAAATAAAATAGTATGTTATACATATTTTTTTTTTAAATATCGAGTATTATTTATAGAAAATATAAATTTTTCATAAAAGAGCAAAGAAGTAATAGAAGTTTGATAAATTATGAGTACTATGTCTCAAGAAAGATTAAATAATTGGCTATAATAAACTTCATAAAAAAAATATATTCGAATTTAAAGCCTCCATTCAGATTTGGCTTTAGGCCACCAATTTATTAGAGCCGCCCCTGCACCAATCCAAGTCCACTTTGGACTCGTTCCTTACATTTTTCCGAGTTGAGATTCTTCAAGTCAGCCTCATCTTGATCGAGTGAAATAGAGGCAATATACATGCCGGAAATTGAAGTGCAAGCCTCCAAAAAACCAAAGAAGGGGTTGTATACTTATTGTATACATTCAGTATAAACTATTATACATGGTGAAAGTAGAGATATACAGGTAAAAAAATATACATACGAGGCCCGAATTTGAAAATACAGGTTGAAGGCAGCAAAAAGTGCCGGAAATTGAAATTTCAGATGTCCGGAAAGCCCAAAACCGGCAGTATACAGGCTGTATACAGCCGTATACATTGATATCCAGGCGAAAATCGGGCCCAAAGGCCCAAATGAAAAAAACCAGCAGCTCTTTATTTGGATTTGAATGGGCCCAAGTCCATTATTTGGGCATTTTCTTAGAATTAGGACAGGTGGGCCAAACTATCCTCTTTTGTTTATTTATTTTATCATGTTAACTAACCTTTTATTTGATTTTGGTTTAACTTAATTAACTTTCCAAGGATAGTCATTTCTTATTATATTCAAAAGTTAAAATATTTGTTTTTTCTTATATATATATATTTTATTTATTACTTAGCTCTATTTTATCATTAGTTTTGTCAACACTTAAGTTACTTTCCGTTGGAATGATCCCCCTTTAGTTTATTTCCCCTTAAAAAAATATTAATTAGAAAAATAATAATAATAAGTAAATAAATAAAATAAATGAGTTCTTTTACTTAGTTAAAATTTTAAAGATTTGTCAAAGTCATTTTTTAGTCAAATCATCGGTCAACCGCAAATTAGCGGACATTCTGAGGGCCTAACACCTTCTCGAAATGTACATTGAACTCCAAACCTTCTTTGGTATTTTCAATTGATTTTATCTGTTTGAGTCTTTTGAAAACCTTGAGTTTTTTCTTGATTTTTACTAAAAAATTAAGTGGCGGCTCTGCCCTTTGGAAGTTCGATTTCTCTTAAACCATAAGTTTAATCGATTTTTTGAAAACTTGGTCATTTTTCTCTTATTTATATTTCCAAGTAAAACAATAATTAATTACATAAATATTTAATTTGGTGAAAAAGTAAAATGGTTATATATATATTGTTTGAAGCTTGTATGTATATATCAGCTTGGCTATACTTATTTAGTATATTCATCTATTGTATGTACTTTGAAGTTTGTGTACTAATAATACTCCTCTGTCTTGTTTGTCCAATTTTGACTTTTTACTTGTAATTTTTGACAAATCAAGAGAGTTAATATTTTTGAAAAAGGTTTAACCTCTTTAATGAGTAAATTAATTTTGAATTTCTATCAATTAATAAATAAGGGTAAAATGATGAACTTACTATGTCAATTATTATTTTTTAATGGGAAAATGCATAAGTACCCCTCCAACCTATGTCCGAAATCCCAGAGACACACTTACACACTTATACTATACTAAGGTCCTATTACCCTCCCCCCCTCTGAACTTATTTTATAAATAATTTTCTACCCCTTTTCAGCCTACGTGGCACTATCAATGAAAAAATTGTCAACACACGCTGGACCCAGAGCCATGCAGGCAAAAAAGGGGTAGAGAATTATTTATAATATAAGTTCGCGGGGTAATAGGACCTTAGTATAGTATATGTGTGTCTCTGAGATTTCGGACATAGGTTGGCGGTACTTATGCAATTATTATTTTTTAAATAGGTGTTTTAATTCAAAATTGGACAAGTAAATAGAGGCAAAGGGAGTAATAGTTTCACCATCCAAAATTTAGTTCTTTGTTAATGGCACAAATAAATCAAATTTATCATAGCAAGAGCATAAATATTAACCCTCCGCTCGTGATCAAGACTCATTTAATTACGAAACGAATTGTGACGATAGGATAGTTCGATACTCAATAATCAATATTGATTCGCATAAAATTTTCCACATTGCCGGCTCTAATTTAATGATTGTTAATACATCATGTGTTTCACATTAAATTAATTAAAGATGTTTTCGTTATTATATTGATATCAATTAGGTGATAATTGAATACAATTAAAAACAGGTTTATTGCTTTCACTTAATGTTGATAAGCAAATAAATTATAAGTTTATACGTGGTCTCTATCTCGAATTCAACTTTCATTTAGTTTATATACATTATACTTAGTATTATATTGGAGATATGACTTTCAGGTATAAGATTAAGTATTATATTTAGTGTGTTTTGTGTGGAGTTTTTTCCAAACACAATCATGTTTGGTTGATCAAAAAAGTTTCAGAACACCTTTTTTCTTCTGTGTACTTACCGAAAATAAGCAAAAAAAGATATTTTCTATTTACATACCAAACATCGAAAATAAGCAAAAAAGACAATTACTTTTAGGGAAAACATTTTTCATGTTTTCCTTTCACACCCTTACTCTCAAATCATTTTGTCTCTGACATTAGGATTATTTATTAGGCCAGAAGAATTAAAGCCTATACACCCCTCTCTTAGCTTTAGCTATCTATCTAATGGAGTTTCAATTTCCATTCAATTTCATTTTCTTATTCCTTTTCCTATCATTCCTCTATTTACTACTTGTGGAATGGAAAAAATCAAGAAACTTAAACAAAAAACTTCCTCCAGGCCCATGGAAATTGCCCTTTTTAGGAAGTGTCCATCACTTGGCATTAGAAGGTGGACTTCCTCATCATGCACTCACAAATTTGGGCAAAAAACATGGACCTTTCATGCACCTTCAACTAGGCGAAATTTCTACGATCGTAGTTTCTTCTATGGATATGGCGCGAGAGGTACTGAAAACTCATGACCTTGCTTTTGCATCGAGGCCTAAATTATTAGCCCTTGACATAATATGTTACAAGAGTACGGACATCGCGTTTAGTCCTTATGGAGATTACTGGAGACAGATGCGCAAAGTATGTGTCTTGGAACTTCTCACAACCAAGAACGTACGATCCTTTAGTTCCATTAGGCGGGCCGAGGCTTCACGCCTTGTGCAATTCATCCGGTCATCAACACTTGACGAGCCAATAAATGTTACGGAACGGATTTTATGGTACCAGAGCTCAATTACCTGCAAAGCAGCATTTGGGGAATTGTTGAAAGATCAAGAGAAATTCCTTGGAATACTAAGAGAATTGATGGAAGTGGCAGGTGGATTTAATTTGGCTGACATTTTCCCTTCAATCAAGATCTTTCAAGTGTTAAGTGGATTGAAGAGTAGAATCTTGAAAGTTCACAAAAATATTGATGTTATCGTTGAGGATGTTATCAATGAGCACAAGAAGAATCTTGCAAGTGGTAAAAAGGGAAATGGTGCATTTGGAGGTGAAGATTTAGTTGATGTTCTACTAAGATTAATGGGGAGTGGAGAACTCAAAATCCCAATCACCAATGACAACATCAAAGCAATTATGGTTGTAAGTATTCTCAAACTTATAGGGAAAATCTCGAAATATTTTTGAGTTACTGAATATAAAAAGTATTTAACATTCTTTTGTAAGCAGACATACACATAATTAATTAGGCATTAAAGAAATGCTTTCCACTTTGACAAGTATATTATACATACTGGGAAGGAGCAGAACGACCTCTTGATCTATTTACTGCAGCCCAATTTAGGTTAATTCTTCTTTGATTAATAATGAAACGTAGGACTTGTTCTCTGCGGGATCAGAAACTTCAGGAACAACAACAACATGGGCTATGACAGAAATGATGAGGAACCCAAGGGTGTTAAAAAAGGCACAAGCAGAAGTAAGAGAAGCATTCAAAGGGAAAGAAACTTTTGATGAGGATGTTATTGAGGAATTGAAATACCTAAAACAAGTTGTTAAAGAAACCTTAAGACTTCATCCTCCACTCCCTCTCTTAGTCCCTAGAGAATGCAGGGAAGAAACAAACATCAACGGATACACCATTCCATTAAAAACAAGAGTCATGGTTAATGTTTGGTCGATGGGAAGGGACCCGAAGTATTGGGAAGATGCGGAAAGCTTTGTACCTGAGAGATTCGAGCAGAGTTCTGTGGATTTCATGGGGAATAACTTTGAGTATCTTCCTTTTGGTGCCGGAAGGAGAATGTGTCCTGGAATTACATTTGGTTTGATCAATGTTCATCTTCCACTAGCTAAATTGCTCTATCATTTTGATTGGAAATTACCTGATGGTCAGAAGCCAGAGGATGTGGACATGACTGAGTTTTCTGGAATAACTGCAGCAAGAAAGAGTGAGCTTTACTTGATTGCCACTCCTTATTATCCCTCTGAATAATGATGTTTGATACAAGTTGATATAACAGTGAGGGTTGTTTCTCCTCTTTTCTTTCTTCTTTTTCTTTTTTGGTTCTTTGTGTGTTTCTGTCCTTGTGTGCCGTGCCCCAAAAAAAGAGGCAAAAGGGCATAATGTCTTTGAGCAATCAGCTTGTTTCAAGCTTGTGTGTGTATATATATCAGTTTATGTCTAGTACTCTAGTTTCAGGAAATGCATGACTAAGTTTGCATGCTACAAGCTCAAGCAGTCACAAAATAACAAATGTTCTTTGGTTTGAATGTGTTATATTAGGCTAAGTCATCCCAAAGATACTCTTCGCATAGAATAAATTGTCTGCTTTGGATCAAGTCCGTATGGGTTTTCCCAAAAGACTTCACATCATTAAGAATATCCTACACTTCAAATGTAGCTTTTTTTCCTTTCAGTTATTGATGTGAGACTTTGTTCGCATATCCTTTCAACTAACTATTTATTAAAACAAATCTCGAAATTAACGAGTTAGTTGACATGTAGATAAGGATTTTATGGGTAAACTAAGTTATTACATGTCTTTTAACAATTATATTCAAACATATGATCTAGTCAGCTTCAATATACTTTATTTCCTCCATTTCATTTTATTTGGCACCATTTGACTTAGCATGAAGACTTTTGAAACTTGTGGTTTAAAACTAGGGAAAATTGTATGAAATAGCAAACTATTAATTCAAATTAAATGTTATAGCCATAGTTTATTTTATTTGTAATTCGCAGCAAACATCCCATTTTTTTGTCATCTGATTCGGTATACAATTAGCCATTTTCGGTACAATTACACATTCGGTATACAAATGTATAAAATGTGTTTGTGCTTGTATAAACCGAGAGAAAAGTGTATATACAAATACAAATACAAATACAAATACATAGACTTTCGTCATATACACTTATAATTATACAAATACAGATCTTATCATAAAATTACAATGTATAAATGAATTTATACAAAACTGAACAATTTGTATAAAATTGGATGTATCTAGCGAATTATACAAATCAAAAGCTCCATAGCAAACATAAAATTTGTTATGGAGCGCAATTATGCAAACTATAGCTATAACATACAAATATGATTTTATTTTTGTTATATGTGAAAGTTGCTCTTAAAACTATCCTTAGATATTTGTGTGCCCGAAAATCATTTCATTAAGGTTAAAAGAGAAATTTTAAAGTTAAAATATTTCTAATTATAGTAAGATGACATTTTTTGGATATACTAAAAAGGAATTAGTGTCACATAAAATGGGACAAAGAGAATAATATATAGTTGTCATGATTTATTCAGAGAAAATACATTAAATCACCTTGAATTTGGTAACAAAATTTACTTTGGCACTTTGACTATACGGGCATTTATTTACCCTCTTAACAACTTTCAAATTAATTAAATACCACCCTCAGATTAAAATACTACTCTCACCCGCCATGTCATAGCAAAATAAGCATGATGTCCACCACGTCATTAATTTTTTATTTCTTACTGTTTATTCACCATTTTTTTGTTTTCTTTAAATATATTTTTTTAAAACTTATATACACTAAACTAATTAATTTCGAATATTATGTTGGCTCATTTATTTAACAAAGAGCTTTATCATCAGTACCAATGGAGGTAAATCCTTTCAGTAATGGCAGTAAAAAATTGAAGATAAATTATTTCAACAATTCCAACCGAAAATTGAATCTAATTTCTATCAACAATAGTTTCTTTAGCTATAGTCTCAAGCTTTATACATTTTATCAACAAGATTTCTACCAAAAATCATAAGTAAAATCCTGATGCTTACATTTTATAAATGTATTTTTTCTTGAATTTTAAGTGACCCGTTTCTTGAGCTTCTATTATTTGGTGATGCAAAAAATATGAATCTTTCAACTTTCTTATACGATTTTCATTCACTATTTTTATTGGTGAGATTGAAACTGCAAGAATATTAATTAAAAATATGGATCTATGAATGTGTCTTTTTAATGGGTATTGTGAATCGATGTAGATATTATAAAATTGATTATTTAGGAATGTATATTCCTCATCGTTCCATTCTTCTCCATTATTATTGTTATTGGTAGTGGATGTGGAATTAATGGCTGTAACAATGATGCTAGTACTGAATTTCATAAAATCGATGTCAATAACAATTAAAGAGAAAAAAATTGAAATTTTATTTAAATGGGACTCATAAATTCGATTATCTCTATATAAGAAAATTCACATATTTTTAAAAGTTAATATATCAAAAAAAAAAGATTTAAATTATTATTTATATATTGGCCAATAAAAAAATGACTCATATAATCTTGTAATTTCATTTTTTCTTTTTTCTTTCTTCACACGTTTTTAGGAGAGTAGGTTCACTCTCTCTATCAGGTGATATTTAATTCATTTAAAAATTGTTAAGGGGTAAATAAATATCAGTATAATTAAAAGTGTCAAAGTAACTTTTGTTGATAAGTTTAAATGTGATTTGATGTATTTTCTCTATAGGAAAAGATGACATTTATTGATGCATTAAGAGTCAAATATCCACTATCCACTTCCACTTCCACTATTAATATATTAGTATATAATATAAGTGTGGATAAACACGTACTTGATGGACAATATGTCTGTTTGATCGTTACCTGTTGGCTTGTTCTTACTTATATATTAATATTATTATTAATAGCTAACTTGTTTTCACTCATCTATTGTTAATAGATAATATTTTAACAGATTTTAAATAAAACTAATTGTGTTTTCTTAGTAAATTCTAAATGAAATCAAAGATATTTTCTTCCGTCATTTATATTTGTACTCATTTTATTTGTCGTCTTTAATTTTGTATGCATTTTAAATTAATAGAGAAATTAATAAGAGTATTTTATCATAATATTCATATTAATTGATATATAATTTTAATTTGGAAATGGGTAATTAATATGTAAAGCTGGACATATTGTTTATCTAAAGAACAAAGGAAATACGGTTGCAATATTTGCATGTTGTTTTTGTTTTACTGATAAAAGACGGAAAAAAACTGCTTGAAAATCAACATTTTATCGTAAAAATAGTAGCACCTTCAACTATGAATCACATATCATAAAAAGTATAATCAAATGTTATTAGAATTATATTACTGAGGCCATGCATAACACAAATTATCGTTACTAGATATATAAAAAATAAACCAGTACACAAACTTACGATGCTGCTGACGAATTAACATGAGTAATGTATAGCTCGTAGTTTAGCATCCGACACTGCATCGGCAAATAGATATTGTCATGCTATGTGGCAGGACGCGAAGATCTATTAATCAATACGAATCGTCTTGGAGGCTCTACGTGTGGCTGGAAAATATGATGTGTGTAATATATGTCAGAATCTTGTTAGAAGCTAAGTATTAAGTAATTAAAATCCTATCGCTCTAGAATCGAAAAAAAAAAAGTTTTTCTAATAAAAGCATAAAAAACAAGTTTCGACATTTCAATCCTTCCCACCGCCACCCCCAATCTTATTTCATAGTGTTTGTTTAGATTTTACAATTTTTCTGCTTTTCAAATATTAAAAAAAAAAAACTATATAAGAAAACTACTTATTTTTAAGGGAAATATCTTCAAGGATATAGGCCAAAAGATAGCCTAACCCTTGGATCATTTCCCTCTGGCATTAGGATAGGCCAAAAGATTGCCCTCTACAACAAAGCTTTAAACTTGAGCTATCTAATGGAGTTCCAATTTCCATTCAATTTCATTTTCTTATTTCTTTTCCTATCATTCCTCTATCTACTACTTGTTGAATGGAAAAAATCAAGAAACTTAAACAAAAAACTTCCTCCAGGACCATGGAAATTGCCTTTCTTAGGAAGTATTCATCACTTGGTACTAGAAGGTGGACTTCCTCAGCATGCACTAACAAACTTGGGCAAAAAATATGGGCCTCTCATGCACCTACAACTAGGGGAAATTTCTACGGTCGTAGTTTCTTCTATGGACATGGCAAGGGAGGTACTGAAAACTCATGACCTTGCTTTTGCATCGAGGCCTAAATTAGCATCCATCGACATAATATGTTACAAGAGCACAGACATTGTGTTTAGTCCTTATGGAGAATACTGGAGACAAATGCGTAAAGTATGTGTCATGGAACTCCTCACCGCCAAGAATGTCCGGTCCTTTAGTTCCATCTGGCACGACGAGGCATCTCGTCTCGTGCAATTCATCCAGTCAACGACACATGGTGAGCCAATAAACATTACAGAACGGATTTTATGGTACGCGAGTTCAATTACATGTAAGGCAACATTTGGGAATCAATTGTTGAAAGACCACGAGAAATTCATTCGAATGGTGAAGGAATTATTGGAATTGGCAGGTGGATTTAGTTTGGCAGACATTTTCCCTTCAATCAAGATCCTTCATGTACTAAGTGGAGTGAGGAGTAGAATCTTGAAAGTTCACAAAAATGTTGATGCTATTGTTGAGGATGTTATCAATGAGCACAAGAAGAATCTTGCAAGTGGTAAAAAGGGAAATGGTGCATTTGGAGGTGAAGATTTAATTGATGTTCTACTAAGATTAATGGAGAGTGGGGAACTCAAAATCCCAATCACCAATGACAACATCAAAGCAATTATGGTTGTAAGTATTCTTAAACCTGTAGGGAAAATCTCTAAAACTATTTTTGAGGTACTGAATATAAAAAGTATTTAACATTCTTTTGTAAGCAGACATACACATAATTAATTAGGCATTAAAGAAATGCTTTCAACTTTGGCAAGTATATTATACATACTGGGAAGAAGCAGAACGACCTCTTGATCTACATACTGCAGCCCAATTTAGGTTAATTCTTCTTTGATTAATAATGAAATGTAGGACTTGTTCTCTGCGGGAACAGAAACTTCATCAACAACAGCAACATGGGCTATGACAGAAATGATGAGGAACCCAAGGGTGTTAAAAAAGGCACAAGCAGAAGTAAGAGAAGCCTTCAAAGGGAAAGAAACTTTCGATGAGGATGTTATTGAGGAATTGAAATACCTAAAACATGTTGTTAAAGAAACCTTCAGACTTCATCCTCCACTCCCTCTCTTAGCTCCCAGAGAATGCAGGGAAGAAACAAACATCAACGGATACACCATTCCATTAAAAACAAGAGTCATGGTTAATGTTTGGTCGATGGGAAGGGACCCAAAGTATTGGGAAGATGCGGAAAGCTTTATACCTGAGAGATTCGAGCAGAGCTCTGTGGATTTCATGGGGAATAACTTTGAGTATCTTCCTTTTGGTGCCGGAAGGAGAATGTGTCCTGGAATTACATTTGGTTTGATCAATGTTCATCTTCCACTAGCCAAATTGCTCTATCATTTTGATTGGAAATTACCTGATGGTCAGAAGCCAGAGGATGTGGACATGATGGAGCTTTCTGCAATAACTGCAGCAAGAAAGAGTGAGCTTTACTTGATTGCCACTCCTTATTATCCCTCTGAATAATGATGTTTGATACAAGTTGATACAACAGTGAGGGTTTTTTTCTCCTCTTTTCTTTCTTCTTTTTCTTTTTTGGTTCTATATGTGTTTCTGTCCTTGTGTGAGGTGCCAAAAAAAAAAAAAAAAAGGCAAAAGGGCATATTGTCTTTGAGCAATCAGCTTGTTTCAAACTTGTGTGTGTATATATATCAGTTCATGTCTAGTACTCTAGTTTCAGGAAATGCATGGCTAAGTTTAAATGCTACAAGCTCAAGCAGTCACAAAATAACAAGAACTGTTCTTTGGTCTGAATGTGTTATATTAGGCTAAGTCATCCCAAAGATATTCGCATAAAATGAATTGTAAGCCCGTACGGGTTTTCCCAAAAGGCTTCACACCATTAAGAATATCCTACACTTCATATGTAGCTTCTTTTTTCCTTTCAGCTATTGATGTGAGACTTTGTTCGCACATCCTTTAAACGAAAGATACTCTGATATACACAGAGAAACACTCCTAAACAGGATGAAAAGAGCAACAACTATTCCAGTTGGCTATCCATAATTCATGTAGTAGATACAACTTATATTGAACTCTGGTGCCATGACTTCATTATTACACAACACACAAGCACATAACACAAGTATTGATATTTCACTAGGAAATAGAAAAAAAAAAGTCACAAGTATCATTCTCTTTTCAATTTTGGTTAACAAGATTACTACACCATGTCACTGAGAATACACACAATTAAAAGCCGGAACATCACTCCCCCGACTAGAAACATTTTTTCCAGTGACTCAATTTGAAACTTACTGCTACACCTCAATAAAACTACCTACATCTTGAAACCAAAGAGATAAGTAAATCTATATATCTAACAATCAAACACCATAGATATACTAAAACATACAATGTAGCCAAAATTTTACCGTACCTCAATCATCAAACTGAAGTACACTGCCTTCAATCTCCATATCTTTCACTCTCCACTTTCTGAGAGAAAAGCTTTGTTGCAATCAAATTATCATCAAAGTACCTAGCATAAGGGTGGCCTTGTGGTACTAATCTTCGATACTCCTCAAAACTCTTCTCCGCCTCGTCTTTCTTTCTCAACAAAGTATGTATTATCCCTTGACACAAATAAGGCCTAAAATCCTTTGGCTCCTCCTTCACTAACTCCTGATAAACCTTCAACGCATCCTCGTACTTGCTTTCAATTACCCAAATTTGTGCAAGCAACAGCATAAAATCCCTCATTTCACTCTTTTTACTCTCCTTATCACACATCTTGATCCCCTCCTCAACTTTTTTCTTTATTTCTTTCAACTCCTCAACTGAATCTTCTTGCGACGCCACCATCACCAGCCCATGATAAGCCTCTACACGAAAAGGGTCTTTCTTTAATATCTCACTGAATCCAATTTTGGCCAATTCAAGCTCACCATTGTAAACATATAAATGGGATTTCAACAAAGGCCATTCAGTCTCATTTGGCTCTAGCTCAATCAACTTGTCAATAGTGATAATAGCATCGACTAATTTCCGATTCTTTATCTGAATTTCCATCAAATTCCTCAGAGCATCGACATCATTCGGGTTCGACAGCAAGAAACTCTGAAGGGCCTTCTCATTTTCCTCTTCAGAAGCTGAATCATTTACGTTTGCCTCTGTAGTGTGCGGAGAAGAAAGCGACGCAGCAAATGCGGGCTTCGGGTTAAAATAAAATCGCGTTAATAAAAGAGAAGTAGCTGTAATGGTGGCAATAATTGTAGGTTTGAGAACTGAGAACAGAACTGAAAACGGGTTTTGAGGATTTATGGATTTAGGGGTTTCTGGGTTTTGAAAGGATAATGAAGAAGATGCTTTGATGGGAAAGAAAGAGGGGAACAATGGAGTTCTAAAACAGAGAGAAGAAAATGGTTTAGACAAAATTGAACGATGGTGATGAACTGAATGGTTGATTTTCTTGTCAATTTGGATTGTTTTAGCAGAAAAAGGGTTTATCGTGTTCATGGTGTTATGGGTCGCTTTAGGGGGGCGGGGGGCGTCTGAAGAAGAGAGTGAGAGCTGTTGAGCTCCGGCGACAATGGAGGTCAGGCACAATTCTCGAGAAAAGTTGGCAATTCCGAGAAGACAATAATTTGGGCTTCGTGAGGGTTTTAAATGTTTGGGCTTTTTTTGAACAAACCAGAATCCAAAGAGAATTGTACTTTACTTCTTAAAGAGGTGTCTTAAAGTGGCCCAAATGTACTTTTTTTCCTTTGAGCAAATTTCAAAAAACACAGTAGCATAGAGTGCAATTACATAAAGTTGCGATAGTTTGTTTAATTACAAATCGTATTTGTGTTTGTTATCAGATACAATGTATTCGACATGCAACTCGATTGTATCTAAGATACACCTTGCTTCTTTCTTGTTGTAATCAAGATATAATGTATCTTACACGCTTTATTTAGTGTATTTAAATGTTAGTTCGATGTATTAGAATCAATTCATTCAGTATATTTGATTTAAAATTCTTTTTAGTTTATTTTATATCAGTTTCATGCAATATATCTAGTATCAAATATCTAGAGTATCTAGTACCAATTTCATGTATACAATATCAAATATGTATTGAAGTATTCAGTGTATTTAATATAAATTGGTTTTGAGAGGACACTAATGTGTTCAGTGTGTTTATGGCTTTATGCATAGATACATGTGTCTAGTAATAAATATATGATGTATACAACGTATTTTGCATAGATATATATATATATATGGTATCAAAAAGGTGATATATTCAGTGTATTTGTGCATAGATACATGTCTTTAGTATTAAATATGCATTGATATATTCATCAAATAAATCACTATCAAATGTGCATAGATATATCCAATATATTTGTGCATGGATACACACTTTTGAAGAAGAAAAAGGAGGAGGAGAATAATATGAAAAGTCTCTTCCTCACCAACAATCAAACAACCCCCTAATTTTACTGATATTTTAAATTATATCCTTGCATTTGATATTTTGCTAAAGATGACCTCTTAAGTTTAATGAAAAAAATGGATAAAATTATCTTTAAATTAAGAAGGTTATGATAAACTGTTATAATAACTCATAAATTCTATTGAAGTGACACGGTACCGTTTTGGAAAACCGTTTGATGCTATTAATTAGGGAGAGGGAGAGTCAAAATAATTGCATACAAATAATAATGAATCAATATGATGAATCATAAATTTTATTGAAATGTCATTATTTTAAATTTTCACTCGTGATACGTTATTTTACTATCTAATGGGTAAAAAGCTATAAAATTAAAATAATGTGCAATAAAATTATATTTCTTCAAATTTTATTTGTGATTACAATTTATTTTCTGTCACTTTAAAATTTGTTGCAAACAAGATTGATTGAATTTCATCAGATTGTGCAAATAATGTGTCAATTAATACTGAGTAGATCGATTGAATTTCTTAAGATGTCAATTATTTCTACTTCATCTATTTTTCTAATTTATTACGTTGAACACAATAAGATAAAAAAAAATACATGAGCTAATTAATTAGTGCTATGGTTTGTCTTTAGAGAGTGAGGAATCCAAGAGCAACTTGTGGATTCTTTGTCTTGTTATCTCCACTTTGGATTCTATATTATTATTGTTGGTTGTTGTGGATTCTTCCTCCTTGTTTTTTTTCTTGTATGACTCAAAAAACTCTTTGTTCTCCTTCTCCAACTCCTTCCACACTGTTATATATAAATAACATTTAATTAATTAAATAAACATGTTCTAATTAACTTATTGAAAATAAACTAATACAATAATCACACAACAAAGAATTAAGAAAACCATATAAAGAGGAGTTGATTGTTCAAATGATCAGTCAATTAGGACAAATAGTTGAGTAAATTCTTTTTGTGTGTAATTACATTCTTCTGCGTGTTGAGTGTTAGTTTTGAATGTTTCATTTAATAATTAATTCCACAAAATTTTGACGAGGTTCAACTCTAAGAAAAATATATATACAATCATTTTCTAATTAACACTAATGTTTTTTCCCAATATATGATTGCCGGCTTCGAAAAAATACAGGAAGAAAAATAACATGTTTTTATTCTCCGTCTTATAATTCTCTCCCCGTTATCCCTCTCCCTCTTCCTATATATAGTTTCTTTATAATTAAAAATTAAATAAAAAAATATCATGGGTTTGGTGGGACGGCCTTTATAATGTGGTGGCACATAGATCGAATATTAAAGTCACAGGTTAAATAGAATTCACTTTTTCTTGATAGAATTATATAATTAAAAATGATAGTGTATACACGTAAAAAAAAACTTATAAATATAAATATATAATAGGAAAAAGTGAGCAGAGAATGTTTCAATCCATACAAATAAAAATAACGTACAAATATAAATAAAAACTTGAATTGACAATTATATCTCTACGACTCTATCCATATTTAAGGCATGATACATGCGCGTGCATGTTTTGTTGTTCTCACATCGATTCATATTGCGGTCGTCTGAGTAATTCAAATTCATACTATATACTCATTTAAAGGAAAAACACTTCTTAATATTTCCAAAAAAAAAATATCATACTCAGATCTTAAATTCAAGACTTTTAATTAAAGATAAAAATATCTTATTCATCTCACTCTAGATCTCGTTGGTTCACTCAACTATTTGTTCCTCCAAAGTCAATATTTTCACGTTTTTTTAAAATGTTAAATAAGACAATGAAATTATTTCAATTAGCTGTATTCTTTTCAACTTGATGTTATTTTTGAAAATGATGTAAAATCAGTATTTGAAAGATTTATTGGACTCAAAAGATTTAACGAATTCATTACTGTAGTAGAAATGTAAATTTGTGTTCTGTTAAATCATTTGAAAAAAAATTATAATAGTAATTTGTATTTGTCAATATTTTCAAAATATACGTTAAATATTAAATTACATAAAAATAAAATTATTTTTGAAAAATATATACCTTCGCCTTTCAAAATTTGGTCAAACAGACAACTGCATAACAACCAATCCATTTATAATTAAATAATAAAAATACAAACGAAAAAAATAGAAGCAACTAAAATTACCCTTTTCAAGATAATTTTTTTTTGTCGATTTTAGTCATTAAAGATTCTTAGTAAAATCATCAAGAAAACAACAACAAAAGTAAACAAAATAAAACTCAAGATGTGAGTCTGGCTACTACATATTGGACAAAAGAAATAATAAGTTAGAATCGGCAATATATAAATTTACATTATCAATTTAAATTCAATATCAAAAAATAATTATTTTTAAAAAAAAAACCTGTGGATGTGATAACTGGCTGAATATTTGCATGTTTGGAAAGTGCTTCCATGCATTCCTCTCTGCTCATGTTGAACAATAAACACTCTTCAATTAAGTGATGCACCTGCAGATCGAGCTAGAATTTTAATTTACTTATCAAAAAATTTAAAATGAAATAGTTTGAATATATATATTAATTACTAAGTAAACTTTTAAAGATAAATATAAAATTTTAAATAAAACTATTAGATTCAGTCAAATCTGTAAGTTAAACCCTAGTAATGTGATCATTTCATTTATCCAATATTAATTTCCTCATAATAACTTGATGTCATCAATAGAGGTGAAAGCTGGAATTAGGAAAAACTCAATTACAAAGGTTCGAACTCTATATTTACATTTAAAAATATAGGTAAATAATTTATTTAAAACTCAATAAATTAACTTTTCTATTTACATTAAAATTAAAAGTATTATATAATATATAAATAATTTATTTAAAACTCACTAAATTAACTTTTCCAAAATCATTGAGAGAATATGTTATTGTTGTAGATCATTAAGACAAATTATTAATTTAAAATTCGAACTTCATCTTGACAATCAATCATCTGATCGTATCAAACCCAAGAAGGAACAACAACAATAACAACAACAACACAGTTTTACCAATAAACTCTGGTTAACTGATATATACACAGACTTTTCCCTTTTACACGAGGCAGAAATATTATTTTCGATAGAAACGTCCAAAAAAAAAAGGAAAGAAATAAAAAGAAATACTAAAATAAGAAGAAGATATAACCAATATACTATACTTACCAAGTGGATGTATTGAGCTGAAGAATCACCCATTGTATATACTTCAAAGAATTTCAATCAAAATAACCAATTATTTTTGCTAAATTTTATGAATATTAGAAGAAACTAAACACTCGAAGAAAGAAGAAGAATAAGAAGAAGAGACTATAGATTTCAATTTTTAAAAAATTACAACTAATTAATTTGCATTTGGATCGAATACTTTATAGAGAAAAACAAAGATGGAAATTTGTTTTTTTATTTTATTATTATATATATATAAAAAGATATAATATTTTACGTATTATTTTATAAGTCCCACGTGGGAAGAGAGAGATGATTGGTTGAATGGAGATTACGAATGATTATTTTAAGGCATTTGTTTTGGATTGCCACGTCAACAAAGCCCACGTGAAAATAGGCCCACAAATACAGTGAGCAGCCAAAAAAGTTACTTTGCCTCAATTTTTATGATTTACTGTTTTTTTTTTAGTCAATTCAAACAAGAATGACACATTTTTATATTAAATAATAATTTAACTATAAAATATCTATTTTACCTTTAATGAAATGATTTATAGTCACACAAATTTCTATCATTTATTTTATACCACAATTTTTAAAGTCTTCCTTTCTTTCTTAAACTCCGTATTGAGTCAACCTATCTCACATAAAATGAGACAAAGGGAGTATAAGTTATTTGGGCCCGCAAGAAAAAGAAAGCCCACACCAGGCCACGCGTCAAGCACAGTGGTGGACCGTTAAAGGGATGGTTTGGTAAAACTTTGTATTAGTTACACGTAGGGTGTACATGATCGGGTTGGTTCGAATTTTTCAAATATCAAATCAAACTATTTGTATAAAAAAAATTAAATTTATAAACCAAATCAAACTAATAAAATTCGGATTTTTTTGGGTTTTTCAACCTCGGGTTGGTTCGGGTTTTTCAAATACCAAACCAAACTATTGTGTCGAATTTTTAAATTTATAAACCAAACCATTGTGTCGAATTTTTAAATTTATAAATCAAACCAAACTAATAAACCTCAATTTTTTTTAGATTTTTGGATTTTTTCGGTAAAGTTTGCATACAAACATATAATTAACTTGTGCTCCAAATATTTCTTTAGTCCAACCAAAATACAATTATCTAAAGTGTTTCTTAAAAAAATAACACAAAATATGAGATGAGTACTGATGACACAAAAATATTCAATAAAAAATAATAATAAAATCATCATATAAAATAAATATTGCAAAGTCATAATGAAAATGATCATAATTTAAAAGTACTAAATCATACTACAATAAGTTTAATAACTATTAGTTACATTACAAAATATTTAAGGAAAATTAAAATTAGATTATGTATTTTAATTGTCTAAACCATGTGAAACTAAAGAACAAATATTCAATATTATTGTCATTCTTAGTGTTGAATTGATTTTCTTTTTGCATTAGTATTAATTTGATTTTGATTTTAGTTTTATTATATTTATCAACATCTATGAACTATAATCTTTATTGGATCATTCCGAATTCTAAGTTTTAAACTTGAAATAATAAATTAAAAGATAAAAACTATGAAATAGTATAAGAAATATTTTAAAATTATATCAAAGTAAATAGTTTTATATATAAAATAAAAATTTTAAATTACATATATAATGTCGGGTTGGTTTGGTCTCGGGTTAATTTTTTTTAGTTAAAACCAACCCAACCCAAATATAGTCAGGGTTTTTTTTCCAATACCAAACCAAGTCAAACCAAACCACTAGTCGGGTTTTTTTTCTGGTTTGACTCGGTTTATGGTTTGGTTCAGTTTTCGGTTTCGATTTTGTACACACCTAGTTACACGTACACGTGTATTAGTTATGTTGAAATTATTTGTAGAGATAGACAGTAATAAGTTTATAACATATAGTCAAAATTCATAAAAAGTATACATAAATTATACAATATAGCTACATATATATGAGTTATACACTGACTACATATTATGATATATTCAAAAAGTTGAATTTATTGTTTAACTATAAAGAAATATACATTGATTCTTCGATTCCAACCAACTCAAAACCACTTTTAAACAGTCACAAATCATAGATATTAAATCCCCTCAATGTTTCATATATAATTTGCTAAGGACGATTTATGTTTGAGGTATGTCAAATTTTAAATTAAAGAAGAAGGAGAAGCAACGAAAAAGAAGAAGAACAAGAATGAAGAAGAAGAAGAAGAAAAAAAGACGCAAAATAAAGAGTTGTTGGCCCCTTTTTTGGAAAATGTTATGGTCGAATGGTCATTTAAGGTAAAAAATTTAAACTGGGCTAAAAATATATTAAGTGAAGCTTATGGGTTGACATTTTGCATAATTTATCCTTTTTTTATGCAATATTTATTTGGTGTAAATAATATGTATTGTATTAGCAGTATATTCTATTTGGTGATACGTTATGTATAACTATTACACGAAAAATCAAGATATTAACAATACAAGAAATTTTAATGCATGAATTAACATGGTTAATAATGCATTTTCCCCTCGAAATCTTTCCCAAGTTCTTTCCATTGTATTTGTGGAAGGCATTTCTGTAACAATTTTTTCTTTAAAATTATGCAATGTATACTATTCTTAATACACCAAATTAAATAATGCATAAACGTCAATCTCACCATAACAAATGTAAGTATAACTAATACCAACATTACTAATGTTAAATTGTTAATATTACTAATACAACATGTTTAATACTATTTTTATACACTCTACCAAACAATCCCAACACAAAACTAACACATGATTATTTATTCTAAATTCTAATGCATCTTACCAAACAACCCCTAGGCTTAAATAAAAGAGTATATTGCAATAATTTGTGCCCCTAATTATCAAATATAGCGATAATTTGTGTATTTATAAAATGTAGTAACAATTTATTTTATAAATATAGTAGAATATATTGTACTCTTGCTTAAGCGAAATACATTATATCTATATCATCATATGACACTTCTATTTTAAGAAATTAATTTATATTATCACCAGAAATTATTTCCCATTAAAAAATATTTGTATGTTACTATATTTACGAGATACACTCACATTTAAGGATTAAAACAAGTAGATACTCCTATTGAGTGTATTTATTACTAAATCCAAACTTTCATACAGTGACTATAATATATTACTCTCCAATCGTGACTTTTGAAGAATATGAAATTTTATCTCATGATATGAAATCATGAGATGAGATCACCGTAAAATCACATAACTAAAGGTGATTTCATCTCATCATTTTATATTGCGATTTCATATCACATGACCAAACACCTACTTAATCTCAATCTTAATAAATAATGGGTTATGTTGAATCGATTCAATGAGTCAGACTCATAGTGATGATTCCACGCTTTATAATCAAGATCATATTTGTCATATTAAAGTTGAAAATTTGAATTCAAAATTACAAACTTTAAATATACAATTTGAGTGAAAGACATTTATTGATACCATCGGATGATACTCCTTGATCTTTATGATTAATTTGTTCTAATTTAATAACTTTTAAATTTCAATATTTGTTTAACAATTTAAAATTCAAATCTTTTTTAATCTCTTAAATTTTGTATCCGATTAAATTAAAATTGTAGGATTATATAGTACTAGTAGGATAAGAACTATTAATGTAATTTAAACACAATTTTACAATTTGTTAGAAATGTCATTTCTAGTCCAATGATGCATCAACTTGGGAGGGGGGAAATGAAATAAAAAAATTAGAAATGGAGAGTTTGGCTTCAATTATTTTGTTGACACTAATACAATCAATTTTAACTTAAGTAAGCTTTATACGGTTTGAGTTTTGATAATTGTTATTTGATTCAATAAACGTTAACTTTATTTGTAATTTTGTATGAACATCGTCTATTAAGAAAATCACAATTTTAATTACTTTAAAATACTGAATCTCCTTATTAAAATATTTGTATTTATTTGAATGAGACTATCTGATGTCCTTTTATTTGAAAATAAGTTATAAAATTTCATACTTTATCCCTAATAATAGTAGCACTAACCGATAAAAAAAATATAAAAGAAGATATATTAGTACTATTTCTTAAAGAAAAAATTAATATAATAGGTACTAGGTAACATGGTATAGCACTATTTGTTACAGCAAAATTTAATATAATAGGTATTATTGTACTAGGTAACATGGTGTTGCTTGTGACCATAGAGCACAAATTTTGTAGATAATTGATATGACCCATCTAATAAGAGAAAAAAAATTATTTTTAACTTATATTCTATAATTTTAGGGGTTCTTGTTAGGGTTTTGCCCTGATTTTCTTACCATAATTTAAGATTTATTTTTCCTTAAAGAAAAGACAAAACATTACCATAAATGTTTTTACTTTTCTTGAAAGGAAAATATAATATTCTTTCATATTTGGTTTATTTTCTCCTTTTAGACTCCTTTTCTAGTAGGAAAGGTTTTAGGACTCTATAAATATAGGTTTGTTTCTTCTAACACAAAAACAAGAACATCCACAATGTAGTCGTTTAAGAGTTTAGTTTATGGGGAGATTTATTCTCTCAATAGTTTTAATATTTTTCTCTTATATTAGTTTCTATATAATAATATTATGTTTT
>JAJOOS010002578.1:0-34084 GCA_029582725.1 Solanum chiquidenum
AACATTTGAAAACACCACAAAGATTGAAACTTTGGCAAGTCAACATAGCAAAGACCTCCAAATTTTCAATCTATGCATAACTTGACAAGGGCAACAGACCCATAAATCCCATATAACTAATACTCAAGAATCACAAGAAGCAGCTCAAAATATGTGAAAACACCACAAAGATTGAAACTTTGACAAGTCAATATAACAGATATTATCTTGGACTGAAACCCAATGAAATAACAAAGAAAAAAAAGCTGCCATTGGAGCCCTGAAAAAAGGTTTACCTAATAAAGATGAGCAAATCCCCTCTGTCAATGGAGGGGTTTGACAGCAAATATTCAATGCCCTTTGTGTCACTCTGCAGAAAAGCATATTGTGTTGCATGATTCATCAATAATTTGTAAAACTTTTGTTGTTGGGCCCCACCCACATCTTTTGTTCCCTCAAATGTGGGGAAGAACTACTTTTTTGCTTGTTAAATTAGTAAATTTTAGCCTTCTATCAATTTGAACTTCACCAACCCTTCTTCAAGTAAATTGTTCTTATAATTTAAACAGATAAAGATTCGAACTTTACGAATCATTCTTGAAGTAAATTGTTCTTATAATTTAAAGTGACAAAGATTTAACTTCATAAATTCATTCATGAAATTTCACTCTTATGAATGATTTCTTGGAGTTCGAGCGTTCTAAACGTCTACGATCTCTTTTAATAAATAAAATCTAGCAAAAGTATGCTCAAGATGAAATATATAGATAGACACAATGTTGTGCATAATCCAAAAATTCTTCACCAAATGTATAATATATTGAATAAACTAATGTCCACTTACAAAAATAATTAACTTCGAAATATCATTAGTGTTTGGTCCTCCACTAATTCCTATTATTTGCTAAATAAATTCATTGCTATATAGTTTCCGTGATAAAGTCCCACATTATTATATAATATTACTTGTTAATGAATCACTTGTTAATGAATCAAAGAATCCTAAAAAGGGATTACCTTTTGAGGTTCCAACATACACTTAAGACACATTTACTATATAGGTAAATGTACACAAATCTCACCTCTATCTCAGAGGCAGAGAGACTGTTTATGATAGACCTTCCGCTCAAGGAAAAATAGTCCAGAAAAAGAATATATGAAAGTGAAAGCATAACAAAGCATTTTGAACAATAACTACAATAAATAATATGATAATCGAAGTAGTAAATACACACCTGCACAGATAGGAAGGGGAAGACATCATCAGAATGGTAAGGTGCAATTTTACAAAGATTTTGATATGAAAACCAAGACTACATACAACTTACTCAACCAAAAACACAAAAAAAGAAAAGAAAATATGTTACATTTACACAAATTAAGGTCTCTACAGGCTTAGGCTATTCTATACCTGTTGAAAAATGAGAGTAACAGCAGCGGGTTACATGACACAAAAAGGGGGAGGGGAGGAAGGCAGTTATAGTTTGATGGTCGCGAGAATCATCCGTTTGCTGTGACACACTGGGACTGGGTTAGATTAAACTCTATACATTTCATAGCACAAAATAAATGCAGGGAATGGAGCCGAGTTGATAGAAGTTCGCATATTTTTGTCGATGAAATCCACCATCTACTTGGCAGAATACCAGTTTTTAGCACATTTAGCATCGACAGATAAGCCAACTCTGAGAGTATTTTTCCCACTAAAAGGATTGGACATGCAGTGAACCACTATCGCCATGGCTTCTTTCTCAGATTCTTCCGGTCCTTCTAAAATAACTTCATCATGAACCTGTTCCAAGATGATAAGTAGAGTGTCAAATGACGCACACAATCAACTGGTACTGCAAGGCGCATACAACAAATAATTATAAGCTATACAAACATAAAATTCTAAATGTGTCATGCTCTTTCTATTGCATGAAAAAACAATCTCTCTCTTAGTAAATATTCATGAAAATTCTGGCTATAATCTTTTTGTCTGCAGTTAAGCACAACAAATGGTAAAATTCCAACACTTATCACCCAAATTAACAGTAATTGAGGCATCTGACCAAACTTAACATGAGGTTAAACTTAAGGGGTGAGCTCGAAAGTTGTAGGTGAAGCCTACAGAGAGAGATATCGAGAGATGTACCAACACATATATGATAGAAGAATACAGTTTTTTCTATTATTATTTGTTTTTTCGTTTCCTAAATGAGATGAATCCGGTAAAGGACAACGGAAGGTAAACCTGTAAAAGCAATTTCCATCCAAGCTCCTTTAGTCGTGCATTCTCTGATATCTCTAACATGGCACACATAGCGACATCTGCAGCACTTCCCTGTCAAAAACTTCAGAAGTCAGCATGGTGTACATGGCAACCACACAAAAAAAATGAAAAAAAAGAAGAAGCGGGTGAAGGTGTATTAAGATGGACCTGCACTGGAGTATTGATAGCAGCTCGTTCTATGTGACCTTTTACGGATCCAGTTGCATTTTTTACTGATGGAAACCAGCGTGCTCGTCCTAGAAGTGTGTGGACACGTCCGAACTCGCGTGCTTCAAATCTGCGTTGTTCCTGCCAATCTGACACTTCTTTTCTATCACTATACCAACGTTCAACTGTTTCCTTTGCTTCCTTTACAGATACCTGAGTATGAAATAGTATTCATTCAGCTCATACAGACCTAAAAAACTATACGTATAAAAATCAAGGTAATTAAATAGATATTGTCAGATTCACAAAAAAAATAAAAAATTGTCTCAAAGATGCTGAAGTACCTTCCAATCGCGTGAGAGTCCAATTGTAGTTTTTCCGTACGCAATTGAAAAATTGAGCATCTTTGCCTTCCTTCTTTCAGAGCCAAACGCATCCTGAAAAGGAATTTGTACTATACTGCATTAAAATCCCACTTAATCAAACTTCTTGCACAAAATTTCTTGTTTGTGGAATTTTCCCTCATGTAGTTGACCAAGTGTAGAATACTGTATCCAAAAACTATCCTGTCTTCTGCATATTAATAGGAAAGTTTCACCATCCACAATAAGTGTTTGCAGTTACCTTTAGCAGAGGAACTGGTGGTTTGTCTTCACCTGGTTCAGGATGCCACTCAAGAAGCACCTGCCCTTTTTCAACAGCTTCACGGATGTGAGGATACATATTCATAGCAGTCCTTGAATGGAAGTCTCCACCAGCTTTGAATGCACCCAACATGCTCTTACAGTTGGCAAGATGTGCAAGAATCCTTAGTTCCAACTAATTTTGAGAAAATTGTTAGTTTTTTGCAAGCAATTCAAGAAATACCAACTATTATAACCAGTAAGCAGCTAGATACCTGCCCATAGTCAGCCACAATCAAGGAATTCCCCTTTGCAGCTACAAAAGCTTGGCGAATTTTATACCTATCTTTCTCCAGAGCAGGCTGGTTCTGTATTGCAAAGAAATAAACATTGAAACAACATTCTAGTAAAGTAATGGAACACAAGTGATGACCGATGACCATTGAAGTTATTACTTGATTTCTCTTTACCTGAGCCATGCAATACAGCATGAGCCCAATTAATGATAAAGGAGAACATTTACAACATTTTAGTAAATTTATAGGGTTTATATCAAAACATGAAAAGTGGTCAACACCTAAAACAAGATAAACCAGTAGCTAATCGCATATTTGGGAATCAAATGCATGACAATCAAGAAGTCAGTGAAGGAAATAAACCTGTAAATTTGGTCTCCTTGCAGACAAGCGCCCAGTTTCAGTATTAATATTCAGGGAGCAATGAATCCGTCCATTTTCACCTGACACATCATGACCCTGAGATAGAAAGAGAAATGCTTTTAGAGAACAAATTAGTCAAGACATCATTTTTGGAAAAAAGTATGACGGCATGGAAAGATATAACTCAGTTTGCCTCAAAACCATCTTCCATGATGTTATGGCTACTCTACATTCCACCTCAACCAAACACCTTGTTGGCTACTTCCATCTCCAATCCCTTGCTAACCTATCACAATCAAGAGTCCAAAGAAAGCTCTTGAGTAGCCTGTCCTATAGAAAACCCTCATTCAACGATTGTGAACTCCTAAACACCTTGAAACAGTGGTGAGGCAACAATAATAATCCATACTAAGGTCTGATTAAACAGTGAGCCGTGAGTAACTAGGTCAGGGGAGTTTTTGTCGCTCAAACAAACTGCACCCAAGGAAAAAAAAATTCTCAGAAATACATAATTGATGAGTAATTTTACTAATACTGGGAAAAGCTTCCACAGACGAGGTAAATAATTTCAGTTATTCATAAATGAGAGAGGAAACACAATAACTATTCTTAATGTCTCATCATGTAACTTCAGGAAATATCATTCTCACATACTATTACGTCAGTAGAAAAATTATTTTAAACAATCAGTTGAGGATTAGTTTCTTTCTCTCCTTTAAATATCCCAGGACCCCGCGCGAGCTTAGTGCAATAACAAGCAACAACCATGCATCAGTCTCAAACAAGTGTTGGGGTCACCTATATGAATCCTCACTGACCACACTTCTCCATTTAAACTCATCACATGCCACAATCATACCAAATAAAGGTAGAAGTAAAAACAAATACTTGGTAGCGGATTAACTAACAAATTTGACAGCCAAGTAAAACTTGCCCTGAACTTCTTAGGTTGTTCCATGAGGAAAGATTATATACTACATCACAGAACAAAACACAAAGCAACTTGCCTGCAAGGGAAGGATAAAGTTGGATATTAAAGAGTCTATGGAGCAAACTTCACATAAGGCTGCAATGGCATGGCAAGCCTCAATTCCTTTCTGCCCACCTCCAAAGGCGTGGTAGGCTGTTCCATAAGCTGAAATTTCAGGGTTTTGATTGAGAGCTTCGTTATTTGTAGTTAAAGCTTCATCAACGCTTGTTTCAGGAACTTCCTCAGCATTGCCATCCACTTCATCAAAAATATCAAAGTCTGCAGAAACTTTGCCAGCGAGAGCCTTCAAAGCATCTCCACTAACAGAAGGCCAACCACTGGCAGTGAAAATCTCAGTGTTGATAGGATCACAAATCCTATGTAGATGGATTTTACGAAATTTGGTGGGAGCCTTCTTTCCTTCTTCAATTACTTTATCAACATTCGGAACTTTGAATTCTTTCTCATTTGGTAGACTCTCATCAACATTCCTTCTGTAAAGCAATTATTTTTGGGAAGATAAAGAATATCAAAGGAGAGGTATTTATAGACTGAATAAGCACGAAACAATCTGAAGGAAAAAAAGAAACTAAAGACATTGTATGCTGCCATTACTCAACGTGAAATTGTAAAAGAGAAAATATAGCACTCACTAAGGAGATATCTTCAATTGAAGCCAGGGAACTTGTCTATACTGGTCAGAGTTGGAAAATACTCATCTTCTCACTTGGAAGCTAACAACAGTTTCATAATTTTATTGGCTCATACAGGCAATGAAAAATGTTGTACTCCCTTCATCCCAAATTTATAATCCCTTTTTACTTCAGACCCAAAGGACGGAACAATTTGACTAAATCATTAAGATGCATAGCATTTTGGATTGAAAAAAAATTGCAACCTCTAGTATCTTTTGTGTAGCTTATAAAACTATAAATTCTATTTCAAGACAATGAATTAACCTATGTCTGTGTACACTCTACCCTCCCTAGACCCCGCCTATGGGACTACCAATATTTGCCAAAGCCTTCGAAAAGGGACTCTAATTATGGGATGCTGGACAGAGGTAGTATTTCCTCTCATTGCTGGTACGCGAAGAGAGTCAATGTCACCAACAAATATTTCAGCAACAACCATTGATCTGAGCGCACATCTTGACACAACAACTTTCAGATGCACAGCACAAAGAAAAAATATCATTGAGATTAGAAGCATGAAGGACAGATTAGGTAGAGTGACATTTCCGATATCCTATCATCTGGACTGAAATGGCGCTAGCATTCTAGGTGAACTGTCTCCTCATTCTAGGGTGTTAAAATTTATATAGTGGGGTAAAATATTGCAACTGCAAAACTCCAGAAGTTAACTGGATTTCAATGTAGCTGTATAAATGGCATCTGCAAATTAATACTTTTGGACTACAGCAAGAACATAGATCCTCAAAAGTTGAATCTCATGCACACGCATGCCACCACCTCTCACACAGGTGAAATCTGCATAGAAGCAACACAGAGATTGAAATATAGATGTTTGTACTTTTTGGTTTTTTGGTGTAGTGATTTAGGCACTATACTTGACTCCTCAACTCCCTCCACTTTTGTGAAGCCTTGAGTATTGGCAATATATATATTTCGCACCTCTCATGTACCTTAGATAAGCAATTAAACTTAACTTTATTAAATAACACTTATATGGTGGGATAATGTTAAATCAGCAAAAGCATGACTGCATTATGGCCTGTGTTCTTCATGTGGTGACTACACCTTCTATACATATTTTATTCCCCTGTCTGGCCTTGCATTTGGATTTGCCAAGGACAGCTACTCCACCATGGATGACTTGCATACAGCAAAAATCAATAATATCCACATTGGTGTAAGATTACAGAGGGGGATGCTATTTGGCAACCAGTATCAGATGAACGAGAAATGTGTTGTAAAATGCAAGTTATTCGACACACAAAAACACTTTTGATTAAGTTGCTCTGAAAGAAAGTACTTTTTGAAAGCTTTATACCTATTCTGGATGCCACCAAAAAACAGCTGACGCAACTGTGTGTCACTTCCAACATTCATGTACTTTGCATCAGCACAGTACTTAGCTGCCCAGTTACGAAATCTATTCACAGCAACCAGCTGCTCAGCTTTAGCCACTTTCTCAATCTCAGCAAGATAGGCACGGTCAACCAGCACACCCTCAGTTTCCATTTGAACTAGAAGCTCACCAAATGGACGCCAGTATTTCTCATAAAATTCATACATGGATCCTTTACGAACACCATCGAATGTCCAGATCCGTTTAGATAGTTTTTTCTTCAAGCTCTCATAAAGCATCAATGTGCTGATGGAGTCTAATGCAGAATAACAAATCCACAATTCTCGTTCAGTCCTTTGCAACTCTTCGACAGAAGGAATAATGGTTACTTTACCCTCAGTTCCATCTTTCTTCAGCTTTTTCCGACCAAAGATAGTTTTCATAGATATTTTACCAAACAGACCTTCATCATGGAACAGCCTTTCAGCATGGACCAGTCTAGCATCACACATGACATGAGAATCACTTGTTAGTGCCTCTAATGAATAACCACCCAAAATTCGCCTTGAGGAATCCCAAAGTCGTGCCATGTGCATCGTGTCAGCATGAAAACCAGATAATTTAAGCCCATAATTTTCTATGACGTGGTTGTCGAAGCTATAATTGTGCCAGACCTACAGATAAACAACTGCATATTATAATTTGTATGTAAATGGTATGATATGCGGGAAGTGACTTTAGGTGAAACAAGCCATGAACAAAGATCTTCAATAGACAGCCACGAAATAGGCATTTAGAGGACCAACGATCAGTCAATCACCCAAATAAAGATACATAATAAAAGGGCTACCTTTCTGATGGATGGGTCTTTGAAAAACGGAGTAAATTCGACTAATAGGTCCTTGCCACCTCCATCAAGAACATCTACCCAGATACAAGATTTCCCATCACCAAAATCAGCCTCTGGTCCAGAATAAATACTGAAGCATATAACTTCTCCATGATCAACAGGTGTTTGCTGCTTAACATCAATATTCGCTACCTATGTATGAATGATCAAAAAGGGTAAATAAGTTCTAAAGTGGCTGAACAACAAATGTAATAGCAAATGAAGAATTCTCCATGTGCATGGAAATAGCAGATTCTCAATAAATCACAAAAACCAAACAAAATAACATAGACATGCCTCTGTATCACATGCATGGACGAGATGCTTGTACTGACTTGTAAGTTTGCTGACAACTTCCTTGGCTGCTGATAAATTGTCAACTATATGCACTTTTTCATACATTGCACCCAGCCTCTCACGGAGGGTAATCTGACCTAAACCTGTTCCTTCATCACTGACAATCTTAGTCTCAGTTCCATTCACAAAATCAGTTCCCACAGATTTAATTGCATTCTTTTCCCTTTTGTTAGTTGCTTGCTCCTGGATAACACTTTTTGTTTTGACAGTAACCACCTTGGTATCAGTCCCATTCACACCGTCTCTTATTTGATTAGATGCATTACCCTCCCAAAGTTTATTTGCTTTTTCCAATTTGACTTCCATAATTTTGCTCGACAATTGCCCATTAAGATGGGAACCTTTTGACAAGGGTTTGTAATGAGATACATTAGGACCATCAACCTTATTTATTGATGTGACTTCATTGTTCCTTGAATGGTTGATACTTACAGATAGTTGAGGCAAATGGTTTTTATACTCTCTCCAGTTTCCAACGTCTTTCTTCTCTCCTCTATTAGGGTTATAAGGTGGTTTGCTTTTTGAAGATAAGCTGCCTCCTGAAATACAGGTTGTAGCAGAATAGCTAGAGGTGACACGCTCACGCATCATTCTCGTATTGACTTCAATTGGAACATCAAAATTTTCATCTTTCACCTTCCGATTTGTGGAGGCGCTAACACTGCAATTTGCCGCTGAAATCCTTTTATAATTATTATAGGCGCTTTTTGCTTTAAGAGCTTTAATAGCATCAATTTCAGCATTCCATCCGTAAATACTGTCTTCCTCAATTTTCTGTTGTAATCCACTAGAGAATAACTTCCTTTCATGACTTGATATTTGTTTAATGGGATCGCCAAGCACAGCTAAGCTGGAAGATGCATTTTCTATACTCTGAGTTTTGCAATCTTCCCCCCTGCAAATGATATTCAATTTGTAATCAGAAAATAATGAGAGGTTTAGTCAATTAGCTATAAACTGGGACTTCACAACCTACATTAAATAGCTGGCATTATGCTTTCAATTCTCTCCCCATTCATCAGATCATACATGGTCAAAAACTCTTCACAGATATCTAACTGGAATAATATCAGCATTACAGTACTGGATAAAGAAGCATAAATTCCTCCTCTTTGAAGAAAACAAATGGCATTCTTTTCAAAAAGAGATTAGATGATATTTCGTGATCACCTATACGTTCCAAATTCCCATAATAAACACAAAATTGACACCCTCCACGGTAATCACAAGGGATTTCGGGGCTGTTCTAGCTCTTTCCTGCATACATTTTCTTATTTTATGATATCATACAAAGATCGTGCCAGAAAGGATCCTTCTTTTATTTTTATCACTTTAGCTTATAAGACAAGACAAAGAACGAGAATAAGAAGGAGCCCCACCTATAATAGAAGTTAAGAAACAGCACTAGAATCTTTCTCCATTGGAACCTGATATTTCTCTTAGGAGTCGTTTGGTATGGGGGATCCCGGATGGGATAGACAAAGTTATCCCACGGATTGGGATATCCCATCATATCTATGGGATAACTTATCTCATCATCGTAGCACAAATGATGAGATAAATAATTCCGGAATTAATTAATACTTCTAACCTCCTGCATTTTATCCCGAGATTATTATCCCTTATTCCTCGTACCAATCGACCCCTTAGAAAACTGATTATTGACTTTCCCATCATCTTCGTCCAAACTGTATTATCAACTACCTACTATAGTACTTTTTTTATAACCATGGTGTTAGGCCAGCTTGCGTGAACCTCAACTAATTCCGCAAGGTCCCTGCTACCACCCATAAGCACAGGTACCAGATAACTTTGTCCAACTAGGCTTGGACAAATGGGAAGAAATCACCTAATGTTGATTTCGCCTCCGCTTGGAATTGAACCAGAGACTATCTACTATAGTACTTTTAAGCAACTAAATTAGTTATTTAACAACTTCAGCAGCAAAGAGGTATTATGGGTGTACAAAAGCATCACTCCACTTGATTCCAAGTGTCTATGGAGTATCAAATTCCACTCTCACCTTACAGAAACAGGCAATAACAATATTAATGCCAGTAATAGTCCAATTATAAAGTCAGATACATCATCAAAATCCTTCACAAAAATCCAACTACACCACAAACTCATTCCTGTAAGCATTTAAACATAACAAAGGACAAGAAACCCAAATAGTATTATTCACCCTGAAATCCAAAAGGGGACATGGAGTAACCAAATAAAACAAAAGATAAGCACCCACATAGGGAAAACTCCCAAAACATCAGTAAAACAGAAGAACAAGAAGTTAAAAGTGTAAAGATAGAAACTTTATCAAAACAACAGTATAATCACATAACATAAGGTATAAAGAATGAAACTTTAGTGAGGAAAAGAGTCAAACCTGTGAAGGGCTTTACCAGAAGAAGCCCAAAAAGTTCGAGAAGAGAAAGAATTAGGAGAAAACCAAACATAAGAAGTGGGTTTAAAAGGGGAAGATTGAACAGAAAGACCCAAAAATGCCATAGCCACAGCAGCAGTAGCTCTACTTCTACTGCCAACTAGCTTATTGCTAGTGCAGCTCAAAAGGGAAGACTGAGCGGCCGTGTTGATAAACTTTACAAATATTTATTTTTTTAAAATTTTAACCACACAATAAACAAAATGAATAAAAAGGGGGTTGAAACTGTAAAAGTTGGAATCTTTTTTTAGGGTTTTACAAGGGTTTTTATTTCTTCTTTGTCTGTAAGTGACGGTGGAGAAGAACAGAACAAAGACAATCAGTACTGTGTATACTGAGAAAGAGACAGAAAGATAGAAGAGAAAAAGGAGTATTTGCTATATTTAGTAGCTGAGGAGTCTACTAAACCCTTTTCTTTAACCCAAAAAAAAAAGGCCTTAAGCTCACTTGCAGGGACACACTTGACTATATATGTGTTTGTTCCGGTCGATCACTCGAGCAACTCTCACTTTTCATATGCAAATATTAGATTAGTAATATAGCGACTAATTATATGGAAATTAATCACTTTTTGTTAAAGTTTTTCATTAGTGTATAATTTCTAGAATACATTTAAAATTTTGAGGGGTTGTTTGGTTTTGAAAATTAGGGGATTATCTAGTATAAAATTGTTTTAAAAGAGAAACCTTAAAAAAATATGTGAGGGGAATTTTTATTATTTGAAAAAATATTCAAATGTGTTAATTAAGCTTAAGAAACATTTCAGGAAAGAAAATAAAAATATGTATGCAATAACCATCATACATGTATATGTAACTACCATTGGGTATGCAATAATTGAGAAATATGCAGCCAAGAAATGTGGGGTTTTGGTTATTAAAATTTAGCAAGTTGTAGTTATTAAAAAATGTTCTATTAATGAAGCAAAGAAATTAGGGGGTTTTGGTTATTAGAATTTGGGGGTTGTAGTTATTTCTAAGTGATAATGCAACCAAGAAATGAGGGGTTTTGGTTATTAAAATTTAGGGCTAGTATATATTCCAACATGTAAAATTAATCTAAATTTATATTCATATGAGTGTATGTTACTCCCTCCATTTCATATTAATTGAATTGTTGAGACATTTTTCAAATTAACTTAATTGTTCAATTTTCAAAACTATTTTTAGAATGTTCTTCCAATTTTATTCTTCATTAGTTAGTATTGGAATTAGTTATTAATTAATGTTTAGTTAGTTTAATCATACATTTGACAATATTAATTAATAAGGGTAAAAATAGAAAGTTATGTCTAATTTATGTCTTAATCTTCTTTTCTTAAAGGGTGTGAAACACCTCAATAATTCAATTAATTTGAAATGGAGGGAGTACTTCATGAAAACATTAATGTCTTTCTAATTCACCATCCTTTACTATGATGTGGAAGTTATGAAAATGAAAAGGTGTGAATTATGGAGTTAATCTTTTAAATAAAGTAATTAGAAATGAGAAATATTTTAAAGTAGATTATTAAAATGCCTACTTTATATATATATATATATATATATATTTTCAAAGTAATTTATTTTTTAAAAGGATAAAAATGTCTAACAATTTTCTATGAATATTTTCTTCTTTGAATTTTTGACTTAACACCTTTCCACTTTTAGAATTTAGGGCCCGTTTGGCTATGCGATATGGAATCATGATATGATATCATAATATGAAATCATGAGATGAAAATGAAGTTTTGTTTGGACATGCGATGTGAAATTTTTGTGTTGTATATTTTCTCATAAACATAAGAATCTTATAAGTTGTAAAACTATTAAAATAGCCCTAATTGTTTATTCAATCTTACCAAATAAATAAAATTTTATAAAATCGCATAATAAATTATTACAAAGCTATTTGTTCTCCACTTAAGTAATTGTTTCATCTAATTTTAATTGATCAAACTTTAATCAATAAAAAAAATTGATCATAAAATTGTAGTGTACTTGTCTTTATATATAGTACGGACAATATCCTCACGTTGAACTTGCATTTCTCGATCATATGACCAAGAAGACGAACCAACATTTGTACTTTGAGCCATTTGTTGATCAATATCATCCGCAACTATATTTCATGTTCATAGACCATAAATATTTCATCACTTCATTGGTATTCTCGCAAATAATTATGTGACAATGTACAAGCTATGACAATTTACACTTGTGTGTCAATATCATAATGGTTCATGCCTTGTTTGACTTGTGTGCAATTATACATTTTCAGCGCATTAATTTTGTGCTAAAATCAAACATACTGAAAGTAGTAATTATCAAACATACATCACCAATTTTATCCTTTTTCATATTAAATTGTTTTAAACATTTTCAGCCCAAAAAGAAGTCTTTTTTATTATGAAAAATAAAAAAAAATATTACTCCATTGGTTCTTATTTGTATTCACCAAATCAATTCCTACTTTATCATTTATATTCACCAAATTTAAAGTAATAATGAATTTTATGTTGGTGAGAATAATAAATTTTAAAAAGTAATGATATGATTATAAATTTTATCTACATATGAATTAAATGGTTAGTAGATATAAATGTGGGGTTGTGTTTAACAAAATATGAACTTGTGAGTCAATTTTTGTATTTTAAAAATCCCAAATCATGATATGGAATTCCCAAATCATAATTTTTGCATGGAATCTGCTTGAAATCGCATGTCCAAACGTTGATTCCATATCGTGATATG
Organism: Solanum chiquidenum; assembly: GCA_029582725.1. Taxonomy (NCBI): domain Eukaryota; kingdom Viridiplantae; phylum Streptophyta; class Magnoliopsida; order Solanales; family Solanaceae; genus Solanum; species Solanum chiquidenum. The sequence goes on from JAJOOS010002578.1 coordinate 13,103, forward strand.
ATATCGCATGACCAAACACCTACTTAGTATAATATATAATAATATTATATAATTACTATTTAATATTTAATTGATTAGCTATTTTATAGTATTTTTATTTAGTATAGGGGTAAAATGATATTTCAACTTTTAACTTTTTTTATTTCCACTTTTAATAATATATGATATATGATAATAGGTAAAAGGCAAAATGCAACCAGACAACATATTTTTTTAAGTTGAAATTTGCACTAAGATAATTTTGCTTTATACGTCAAACCAAACAGTCCCTATTATTATCGCACATAATTCATAGCAATATCACAAAATTGCCACTAGTATATGCCAATTTTTTTGAAAAGTTTTATTTAATTTTGGATTTATTCATATGAGGTTTTGAAATTGATATAGTTTTTAGGGAATTTGTTGAACTTTAATATAAGGGGAAATGAAGAGTAAACAATAATCCAAAAGTGTGGTTTCTTACAAATAAATATATACTTTATCAAGATCTAATCCAAACAAATAACTTTTTTCCAAAAATACAACAAGAATATACTCGTGTAATCCCACAAGTGAGGTCTGGGATGATCGTAGTGTACTCTGAGGATCAATACAAGTAAGTGGTAAATGATCCGATTTAGTATTTAAGTTATACACTGACTGTATAAAGAATTTTTACATTATCAATGTAACTCGATGACCTGTATATAAGAAATCTATGGACATTCATACTGACAAACACTACACAAAACCCAGAAAAACACTCAGAAATACAAGTGTTTCATGCCCGGAAAACGGGTTTAGTATCTTTCTCTAACACATTTAGGTTTATTACTTGCAATACGATCGACATGACTTGTAATAGTTTGCAATGCAGGTGGAGATTTATAAGTATCATCTGCAGTTTCCTCCTTATGATCATCGTCGTGTTTCTTGATATTCAATATATAGTCTAAAGCAGTCACTACTTCACTGATTAAAGGTCGCGTACTGGCGTCCTCTTGCAGGCACATTGCTGCAACTGTTAGAGCTTTATCCAATGCCTTCCTCGGGTAGTTCCCTCGTAGCAATGGATCTGCTATTGAGTGCAACTTCTTATCGCTGATCAGTGGTCGTGCCTGCCCATCAATTTGTCAAATAAAGATAGGTTCCTAATTGCTAGGCACGGAGTTTAACAAAGAGAAACACTTTTGGCACTAACAGACTAGAAAGGAAAATGTGTCATATAAAATGAAATGACGGAGTAATTGTTATTTAGTGACATTGAATTCTTGAAACTTACCCACTTGATGAGGTTCTTTTCTTCACTGGGTCTGGAGCTGTCGATGACTCTTCTTCCTGTGATTATTTCTAAAAGGACTACACCGAAGCTATAAACATCGGACTTAACGGTCAATTTACCTGTGCAAGCATAGTCAGGTGCACAATAACCATAGGTTCCCATGACCCTGGTGGACACATGAGACCTGTCACCTGTTGGTCCTAGCTTGGCAAGTCCAAAATCAGAAAGCTTGGGATCAAAATTCTCATCTAAAAGTATGTTGGATGATTTAAAGTCCCGATAAATCACCGGAGGATTAGCCGTTTCATGCAAGTATGCAAGTCCTCTTGCTGCTCCAGCTGCAATTTTCATCCTTGTATACCAATCAAGAGGCTTTTGATCTGGACCAAGTTCTGCCAAACAATGGGAAATTATATTATTGTGAATGACACTCATTGATCAAGTTATTGGATGGATAATTGGATATGCATATTTTTATTTTTATTTTGATGACAAGGGAAACCCGCAACCGCTACCCTTTGGGTGCGCACAAGGTAAAACCCCTACTCCTATGCAATAGCTCGCAAACCACATAGGAGACGTAACCCGCACTAGGCAAGCCCGGTGCGACGAGCTTGACCCAGAAGGCAAACCCCTTGCTTTCGCTGGCAAGGGGTTTCGAACTTGAGTTCTTCAATTAACAAAATTTGGAGATGGTCGGATATGAATGCATACCAAGAAGGTGACCTTCTAAAGAATCATTTGGCATGAGCTCGTAGACTAATATTCTCTGATCACCGTCTGAACAGTATCCTATCAAATTGACAAGGTTAGAGTGACGGAGAAGACTCAACAGCAGGACCTCCACAAGGAACTCTTTAGTTCCTTGGAAACCATTCCTGTCAAGTTGCTTCACAGCAACAGCCTAAGCAACATGAAAAAAACAATAGTTAAATCATTTTCCCTTTGTTTTTTTTAGAGTTGAAGAAAGCTTATCAATTTTCAAACAAACGAAATGAAGGGAGAGTACCATATTCTTGCTTTTAATGTGGCCTTTGTACACTTTCCCGAAACCACCTGAGCCAAGCAAACATTCATAGTCGAAGTTTTGAGTTGCAAGACACAACTCACGGAACGTGAAGGCTTGAGCTGAAATGTTCCCTTTTCCAAACTTTTCTATTTCTGTAGCTATGTATCTCCTTCTGCTGCTATCTGAATATTTTGCACAAAAACAAACAATTACTCAATGCCTTAATCGAAAGCAATATTAGTGAACAGTGTTCATTAGTCATTTGCAAGGTTTCAACCAAAAAACTAATGAACAACAAATTGTGGGTTAACATAAAAGGGGGACCATCAAATCAATAATATAAGGGAAAAGTATAAAAGTACTCCTCTACTCTACGGAATGTTTAAATTTACCCTTATTATACTTACTAATCATTCATACGCATGTTGTTAGCAAATAGTTACATCTCGAATTTGCCCCCAACATAGGGTAATTTCATATCATAATCAAAGGAAGAGGAGTAACTTTGGACCTTTTTCTTGAAGTATTTTGACATGTAGAATCTGCCCACTCCACATTGGAACTGGTTAACAAAGGGCATGAATGACATATGACGGAGAGTAAAATTACGATACATTAGTATAGAAGAAGGTACATTTTGACATTTTTCTTGAAGTATTTTGACACGTAGAATTTATCTGCCTACTCCACATTGGGACTAGTTAGTGTCAAGGGCCAATAGTTTGTTAACAACAACAACATGAATAACGTATAAAGGAAAGTAAAATGATGATACTTCACATAGAAGAAGGTAAATTTGGACATTTTTCTTGAAGTATTTTGACATGTACAATCTACCTACTCCACATTAGAGCTCATTAAACTCGAGGGCCAAATAATTTGTTAACAACAAGAGCATGAATGACGTCTAAACGAGAGTAAAATTACGATATTTCATATAGAAGAAGGTAAACTTGGACACTTTTCTCTAAGTAGTTTGACATGTACAATCTACCCACTCCACATTGTAACTCATTAAAGTCAAACAACAACAACATATCCAGTATAATCTTATAAAACTGGAGCTCGTTAGAGTCAATGTCCAATAATTTATCAACGCCAAACGCGCATATGACATAATGGAGAGCAAAACTGCCATATTCCAAGGTAAATTCAGACATTTCCCATAATATAACACAGAAAAAACAGAGGAAGTCATATATCAAATTGCAAAATGTAACACAACAACAACATATCCAGTTACTGTAATCCCACAAGTGAGGTCTCGAGACCATACCTTTTCGAGGGCTGTTTCCAATAGAGCAAAATTGCACAATCTTACACTACGAAAGATGAGAGGAAAAGACGCATAAAAATTACCAGTTTTAAGAGAAATGTTGGCAAATTGTGCCGGAGAATCGGCGTTTTTGTATTGATGAATGATGCTATCTTCCAAAGAACTAATTTGATTGTTATCATCCATCGTCATACAACATGGAAACCAAATCAGCCAACCTCTTTTCACTAATCTACCTAATATCATATCTTAGGCACAAATACAATTCCTCAAAATCATCAACAATATATTGGCCTGAAATTTCGACCTAATTTGAATATTTTTTTTTCCGAAACAAATTCAAATAATACCAACACACACTCATGAACACTATCATCAAAATTTTCAATTGGAAAATTAGAACATTTTTTTGAAATTCCCAAAAATTAGCCCTAATTTTCCCGTCGGCGGTGAACCGTGCGGCGACGGTCACAGAAGAAAAAAAAACTAAGAGAAAAAGACTATTTATCTCTTAAGTCTTATTTCTCAGGTGAAAAAAAAAAAGAAACAAGAAATGCATTCCTCTTTTACATATTTTTGTAATGAAATGAAAATAATAATAATAATAAAATAATTATTTGTTTTGATTTTAAAGCCAATAATTTCGGGGATAAATGGAAATAATACATTTTGTGATGGGAGTATTGTTCAAAAGTATATAAAAAACCTAACCTTGCCTATATTAAATCAATATATAAAAGTGTGATATATCAAAATATCAAATATCTCACTTTCACTCGAATACAACTTATCTACACGATATAAAAAATGTTTACACTATTAACGTATCTTAACCTATTATAGCGAGAATACATCTCGTTTACACTATGAGTAGTGGTGGAGTGATTATTTGAGCTTTATTTAGTGGAGCAAAAACACTTTTTTTTAAATTCAGGATAATTCGCAGTCGCTACAACCTTTGTTACAGCCTCTGCCCTTCGGGTGAGCACTTTGTGCGCACTGGGTGAACCCTCATTGTGTAATAGCCTGCAAACCACATAGAAGATGAAAACCACACTAAGCAAGCCCTATACGACAGATACGACTCAAAAGACATTGAGGAGAGATTGATCTCAACTCCCAAGTTATTCATATGAATGACCATCTGAAGAACAAAAAACTCTTATTAACTGGTGGAATAATGGATTAAACGAAAAAAAAAAATTGGCCAACATTCATCATCAATATTTAAAGCAGCTTTACAACATTGATGACCAAGTAAATGGGGTTGAATACTTAAAAAAGATGTTATAACTTCTTCAATACAATTAGGAACATCATTAACTGATGTTAAACATTTATGGGTCGTTTGTTAGAGTATATTAGAAGAAATAATATATGTATTAATTTTGCGTATTAATAATATTTTATTTAGTACACTTTTTTAACCTATGTATAACTAATGCAAGATATTTAATCCATGCATTAGGGATAATTAAAGAACCAATTACCCCTCAAAACCCCTTTTACATCTTTTTCATTATAATTGTAAAGGATAATTTTGTAATTAATATTTTTATGCAATGCCTACGATTTTTAATACATCAAACCAAATGATGCATAAAGATTATCTATGTATAATTAATGCAAGTATAACCAATACAAATATTACTAACACACTCTATTTGACATTATTTTGATACACTCTACCAAACGAGTGATTAAATCAGGACCTATTAATCCTCCAAAATTAGGCAATAATCCACCAAGAAATTGACCACTCACAATTAATATGGATTAGTGTTTTAAAAGACTTTATTAGGATTAGTATTTATTGCTTAAGGGGTTACTTTTTTGTTGTAACTTTAGGTAATTACTTACTTTAAATTGGTTGATAAATTAATTTATGTTGTGTCTCTTTATAAATACCTTAAGAATTTCACACAAAATCCACCAAATATCATCCAAAAACAAAAAATCTCAAAACTAGGAAGGGATTTTTTATTTTATTTTTCAAAAAATGATGGCAACAAAACCCCTAAAACTATTTGCATTTTTCAGTATATTATGCATGACAAATTCACTAGTCATGGCTAGATTTGATCCAATTAAATTGGCACCAAGTCCTAATGATGATGAAGTTGTTGAATGCTGGTCATCACTTAAAAACATAAATGGTTGTGTAAAAGGAGTTTATAAAGTATTTACTGGTGTTGGATGGCTTGATTCTTCTTGTTGTGAAGTGGTTAATAAAATTGATAGTAAATGTTGGCCTAAAATTTTCCCTTTTAATCCAAGTTTTGGTTATATATTGATGTATTATTGTAGCATTGTTACTGCTCCTGCACCAGCTCCAGTATCTGCAATTTGAAGATGGCATGGTGTGTGTTCTTGAAAGAGAGAGGTTAGTTATATGTACTGACGGTGTAAAGAACTTTTATGCTATCAGATCAAGTTAGAATATACTCTTTCAGACTCGAATCTAACGTCTACTCATATATTTCTCAACCTTACAAACAAAACATTATATTGTAATCTAACATTTGCAACGATAAAACCTAGTGTGTTTGTCTCGGATTTGAACCTGAGATTCCATGGTTCTCAACCCACCTCATGGACTACTACGCCACACACAAGGGTAAACCACAGGTTTGTTATTAACAAGCAGCAAAAAGATGGGGTTGTTGTAAAGAACAAACACTAGCATTAGCAAAATCCTTTTGTTTTAGGATCAAAATGAGTAATCTGGTACATGTTTCATCTCAACACTCTTAGTAAGAATTGGCAAAAGAAGGAAATTTAATTTGCAAAATTCCAATAAATATGAACTTCCTGTTAAAACGCTTAGCTCCTACCACTCAACAAATAAGTTCCTCAAGCATGACAACGGACTTCAGCAACTCAGACGTTTTTTCAAACTAAGCTGCACAGGTGAAGTGTATCTGCATCTTTAAAAGCTACAACATGAACTCCTGGATATCTACCTTGTAATCAGCAATTTGCTTCATAACTGCGATCAATGCCAGAGAGAAGACCTTAGTACATGAGAGTTGCAGAGAAATGAAAACCAACTTCATAGTTAAGTAAATGAATTGAGGCAATTCTACTTAACAAAACAATAATCGATTCTTCTCAATGCATAGCAAACTTGATGTTCAATTAATCCGTTATCCACCTCATTGTTTGATATAGTGCTGTGATACCCAACTCTTTTTCTGATAAAAAGTAAATTTCTATTCACTTCTAATACACATATAACTACCACAAATACACTTCTACTGTTCTCCCATTCTACTGGTGTAACTCTTTTTCTCTCTCCCGTTGCTTTGGTTCAATACAGGGAAAAAACACAAAAAAGGACCTTGCTATCACACTTATTCTCAAATCTATCTACGATAAATGGTATATAGGAAATGTCTTTGATCACACAACCACTATACATCTACAAAGCAGACTCATCATCTGTATGATAATAGAGTTGACTGACAGTAGTCTGAAGGATTCTATGTTAGTTTACTTGATTTCAGATAGACTACAACAATTCCAGGCATTTAAAACTATAGTGACATTTAAACTTCCGAACTACTTTATTAATTTTCCAAAATACAGCATCATGAAACAAATGTACTTGATAGTTTCAACTAAAACAAATACCAGATACAATTTTTTTCCACATAACAGAATTATAATCTGAAATAAATAATATTGATTTGAACAAACCACTTTGAAAACGAACATGCTGCAAAATAATTCTAAAATAACTACCTGTAATACAAAACTGCTCCCCCATTAACTGGCGGCTACTTCTTTTTGCTGTTTGACCCTGATAGGGTAGCTGAATATATCTTAAACCTTGATGTAGATACTTTATGCTCAGCTTGTTTCTTTCGTTTCCTACTTCGCCTGGATTGTTTGTTTGTGTCTCCGTCAGATTCTTCTTGTTTCCTTTTCCTATCATCTGTCTCAGCTTCAACTTTTTCCTTACTATCAAACTTTGGCTTCTTGTCAGATTTTGGCACATCTTTCAGTTGCAACATTTTCAAACGGGATACCTTCCATTCCTTTTCTCTATATGGCGCTATCTTCTTCAAAGGGACATACTGATTTAACTCCGTATCCTCCATCATTAGCACCTCCGCTGGAGCAAGCCCGAATCTTTTAGCTTTGACAGGCCTATACTTAAATCTTGTCTTCAAATCCCCAATAGTATCCTCATAGTCCAATTTATAATACTCCTCCATTAGTTCTTCTCTAACTGCCTTCATAACTGTATTAGTCCGCTTCCGTTTCTTCTTTCGTTTACCTTCTTCAGCAGCCTCATCGTCATCTTCACTTACTTTATTGTCATCTGTTGTTTGCTCATGATCACCTTCATTCTCTATAGTTTTCAGAAGTTTTTCCCTAGTTGATAAAAACCCATCACGAGGCTCGTCCACATTATCCCATCCCTTGGGGAGTCCCAGTAACTCATCTTCCTTGTCAAAATCTGGCTTCTCAAGTTCATCCTCATCATTTCCAAATTCAGGATCCATATCATCCCCGTCATAGTAGGCATCACCAAAAGACGCCTTCATCTTTCTATCGTACTTGTCTGGATCAAATTCCTCCTCCAAATCATCCATATCCAACAAACAAACCCCATCATCTCCTATCCCAGCAGTCTCCTTAATCTTCTCAAGCTTCTCCTTCATCTCCTTCTTCTTCAGATTCTTCAATCGTTTCAACTCCTCTTTTCTCTCCTCTTCCGCCTGCACCATTCTCTCTTCCTTCCTCTCCCTCTGCAACTTCCTCACATTTGGTTTCTTCCTCACTGATCCCTCCACCTTCCTTGAATGTCCCCACACTCGATCACCTGCATTTTCCTCGAATCTAAAATTAAACTCCCTCTCATAATCCTCTTGTCTCTCAATCTCCTCCTCATCCTCCGAAAATTCCACCTCCTTCACCTTTTCATCCCCTTTCTTACTACTTTCCTCATCATCCCTCCACATCTCCTTCCTAAAAAAATCCTTTAAAAACACCGTCTCCTCATCGAGCTTATCATCCTCCCCGAAAAACTCATCCAACTTCTTAGTAAACTCCGGGTCACCCTCCACCTTATCTTTCTCAGTCTCTTTCACCTTAAACAGGTCCCCCTCTTCTTCTTCCTCCCCCTTAACAGCATTTAAAAACTCGTTTCTCAAATCATCTTGCTCCTCAGAATACGTCTTCACTTTCTTCTCATCCTCCTCCTCCTCCTCTTCGTCTCCAAATTCGGGACCCTCCTCAATCAAATGCTTAGAGACTACATCCTTCAAATACATTGGCTTTTGCTTTTTCTTTTTCACTTTCTTCTCCTTTTCCTCCTCCGACGAAGAATTTGTTTCAGATTCAGAATTAAATAACTTAGCATCTTTAGTATTCAAAACAGGGTCACCTTTTTTAATCTTAAGCAAACCATCAAAGAACCTTAAATTACTTGAAGTATCCAGATCCTCTTCTTCTTCGTCATCGGATGCTGTGTCGGAGTCATCAACAATTCCTTTCTTCTTCAGCTCTTCCAGCTTTTGCAAGTCTTCTCTTTTTTTGTTGTGCTCGTACCGGCGGGCGAATTCCTCGTTAATCTCAATCTTGTCCAGCTCATCATCGTCACCCTCGAACAGCTTCAATCCCATTTTTCTCTTTAAGGCGGCGGCGGCCGGCGAATTCAATTTGATTCTCTCTGTTTTAGGGTTTTGAAAGTGAGAAGCAATAGCTAAGAATATAAGATTTAGGGTTTATGTTGCTCAGGAAATTGAGGACAACAGAAAAAGAAAACAAATGGGGAAAAAGTATTTTTAAAAAAATTAAAATAGCTTTCCATGTATTTTAAAGGAAAAAAAAATTATGTTTAAGCAATTCAATCCAAAAGTGATTCTTACTAAGTAAACTGTATTTGATTAGTCTTTTATAAAAATTATTACTTTTAGAGTCAAATTACGAAAAAATGAGAAATATCAATATTTGGTGTGTCACTAAGAGTGCTAGAGTAATCTCGCCATGCGTCAAAGAATTGGATGACAAACACAATTTTTACTAGTTCTCCGCACAATTTTTGTGTAGTTGAAGACTATCATGCCTGTTTAATGAAAACTGGCTGGCTCTGACTACCTTGCAGAGCAAACAAAAAATCCCAAAATCACATTGCCTGTATGAACAAACAAACTTTGCACAACCAGTTTACGAGATACATAATAGGAGACTAGCTGGCTTCGAAATCCCTTTAGATAGGAGGACCCCTTTTATGGGATAGACCGACCCCTACACGAGAGCGATATAGTAGCATATATAGTAAAATTGCATGACGGGAGTATAGGGAGACTGGGAGAATAGAGTATACGCAACTGTTTTCGAAAGATCTTCGACTTAAGGGTAACACATCCAAGTACAAAAAAAATGGATTAGAAAATATAACAACTAACAAGGAAAGCCTACGAGAAAGGAATAAAGAACTATAAAATAATGCGATAATCAAAGTAATCAATAGACGATAATAGATATCAAAAGCAAGAACGACAACAAGTCTAAACTCTCTAAAAGCAAAATAACTCTTCACTAGCTACTAATCTCCTACCCTAATACAATAATACACGTCCTCCACACCCTCTTATCTAAGGTAATGTCCTCAGTAACCTGAAGTTACATCATGTCTTGTTTAATCACGCTCCCTAATATTTCTTGGACTTACCTCTACTTCTCCTCATACTTACTATAAGTAAAACCAATCTCTCGCATCTCCTTATTGGGGCGTTCATGAATCTCCTCTTCACATGTCCAAAACATCTCAATCTTGCTTCCCTCATCTTGTCCACCACGTACGTCACTCCCACCTTATCCCGAATATTCTCATTCCTAATCTTATCGCTTCTTGGATGCCCACATATTCACCTCAACATCCTCATTTCCATAATATGCATCTTCTGAACATGATATTTTTAATTGACCAGCACTCCACCATTGTATCACATACAATAAAGTCGATCTACCAGTGAAGAGAATTTTCAATAAGGGGGTTCAAAATATGAAGAAATAGACACACAAAGTAGCCGAAAGGGGTTCGACATCTACTATACCTAAAAAATTATTTTAACCATGTATAAATAGTATAATTTTCTGCCGTAGAGGGTTCAGATGAACCCCCTGAGAATAAGATGGCTCCGCCACTGAATCTAACCATCACTTTATAAAACTTACCTTTTCAGTTCCGATGATATCTTTTCATGCATCATGTCTAAACTCTAAACTAATCAAATCTTGTTTTAAGTAAAGCTTGAGCTACCAAGAACAACCAAAGAACTAGGGGTTTGGGAGGAGTCATTAGAAACCACAAAGGTGATTGGGTTCTTGGCTTCATGAGCCAAAAACCCCACCAATGACATGTATTCAGGGAGCAGAATAGAGTGACAGACTTTCTCAGCAAAGAGGGAGCAAAATGCAATGCTTTTGGAGCCCCTACCATTTTGATAGTTCCATCAATGTTTGCTTTCAAGTATGTTTGGGCAGACATAGTTGGAACTATGTCACTTTAAGAAAAACTTCTATTTTTAATAGCTGCTTAAGTAACCATGCGGTGGTCCATACTGCGAACTCAGTTGTTGCCTGCAACAACCCCGCTTTGCTATAATCATATATATGAACTATCGTTTTTACCAAAAAAAAGATAATGACACCGCACTAAAAGAGCTTCCAAAATTAGAATAAATCACAACAAAATAGACACTTTTTTCGTTGTTAACATTTACTTCAGAAGGCGATGTAAATCACACTGCTGACTTCAAGCAAAAATTGTATTTCCTGCAAGTATCATTCAACCATTTGCAATAATAGAAAATTGAACAGCAAATTTTGCATCAGATATGTAGATACTAATGAAATAAGACTCCGGGACCATGTTTGAAAAATTTATCTATAATATCGAATAAGGCTTAACTCTTGAGCTCGTCAAGCTGAAGATCTATATCAGCTATGAGATTACCACATATGTCAAGAAGATCGCGGGCTTTATTCCTGTTACTCTCATCTCTGTCATATTCCCAGTCAGCATGATTCTCTGTTGAACCAGGAGGCACAACGTCGCAGGCCACTGTTTGAGAAACCTCCATAGATAAATTCTCCTCGTCATATTCCACAACGCAGTTGGGAGGAACAACACTGCTACTCCCATTGCTGTCATGTGCATCAGCGGATGTGTAAACACTTTGTCCTGCATTATGATTCTCTGTTAAACCAGGAGGCACAATGTTGCCAGTCACTGTTTGACAAACCTCCATAGAAAAATTCTCCTTGTCATATTCCACCACACACTTGGGAGGAACGACAGTGCTACTTTCATTGCTGCCATGTGCATAATCGGTGGATGAATAAACTGTTTCTGCTGCAATATGCCTCTCCGTTGAACGAGGAGTCACAATGTCACAAGCCATTGTTTGTGAAACCCCTATAGACAAATTCTTCTTGTCATTTTCCCCACCACCCTTGCTAAGAACCACATTGCCAATATCATTTTTGTTACCTGCATGGTCGGTGGATGTGCAAACTTTTTCTTCTGCAATATGCTTGACAAGAAAACCAGAAGGCACAATGTCACAAGCCATTGTTTGTGAAACTCCAATAGACAAATTCTTGTCATTTTTCCAACGATACTGGGGAGAAAAACCAGGAGGCACTTCAGGGTAGTTCTCCACTTGTTTCTGTTGAGATTCAGTAGGTAGACCAGGAAGAACATCACAAACATCCCAATCAGTTTCTACTTTTACCTTCCTTAACTTGGGAGCAAAAACAGGAGAAGCATAAATGTTAGAAAGCCGTTTTGATTTTCTTTTACTCCTTCGTCCCTGAGACAATCCTTTCAATGCATCAGCTATAAATAATATTTCTTTTCTCCACCATTTCAAATACCGTGTAGTTACATCCGGTTCAAACAGCCTAGACGGATAATATAACCTCAAATCAGAATCAATAGGTCTGCTGTAGTTGTACCAGGCAAGCTCTGGACTTGAAGGCGAGCGAGGAATCCATTTAGGAAAGTCTTGATCATATCCAAACTGCATTGATACACGATTTGGTCGATAAGGCTCTTGACAATCTAAACCAACAAGCTCACACACCCTTAAGCATCGAATGAAAGACTCCATTTCTTGATCCAAATTTTTCCCTTCAATCCACTCTTCTTTTTCCTTGTAAAACTTGGGAATTAACCAACCTTCCACAGCCAAGGTGTATGGCCTCCACTGAAACGTATCTCCAGACGAGTCAATAGTAGTCCTCACATTAATCACATCCACTTGTTTCGCATTGTGCCATCGTCCTATTCTCACCCCACTAACCATATTGCAATTCTGAGGCTGCTCTGGCTGCAAAGTTACCAATCTCTCCCAAGCCCAAACTTGAACAAAGAACAATGGCGCCCAAAGACTAAATTCTAGAATGTTAAATGTATCTCCATCATCTCCATCACTACTTGGCTCATTTGATGAAACCATTATCATAGTCTGTTTCAACATGCCCAAGTCCCTATATATGCTAGCAAGAACAACAGGAGCAAGCGCTAATCGCATACCTCTAGCAAGATTAACAGCTATAGGGAAAACATGTGTACCTATTTTATCATACTCATTACCTGGAAACACGAACCTTGATAACCATAGAGACAGAAAAGCTTCATGTTCAATATTCCTACCACTGTACATGAAAAAATTTAACCATCTAGTATGGTTATCAGCCTTCAATCCGATAAGCTCCCTTCGAGCTTCTTCAAGTTTCTCTTCAATTTCTACCAACTCAGGGGATTGAAGGGGGAACAAAACAGGGCTACCCAAAACAGGGAACCCTCCCAAAACCATCATGTCCTCAAGACTAACCGTAGCTTCCCCCCATGGAAACACAAATGTGTTGGTCTCACAGGACCATCTTTCAACCAACCCCAAAATCAAATCTTTATCTATATAAACTTTATAAACCGAACCCATTATAGCTTCATAAATACCTGCAGCTTTCCACACAGAATGATGAACAGACTTCATGGCTTCAACCCATTTCTTCCATTTGTGCTGGTGATTCCTACAGCCATTAAAAGATACTTTTAATGGCCATTCAGCTTCAGATGAAAAAGGGAGTGAAGGAAGCTTCAAGCTTGGACCTTCAATGGATGAAACAGTATGTTCCAAGAAATGGGCTTTCCTCATTTGTGGGATTCCACCAAATGGTGAAACCATTAACTCTTCTCTTTCATCAATTTCATCAAAGATTGAATCTTTCATTCTTGAAAATGGAAAATTTCAGTAAGAGAGTGAGTTTTTTTTTTTCCTTAAGGAACAAGAAGAGTCTTTGTACGGAAAAAATGAAAGAAACAAAAAAACTTTCAGAGTGTTTGTTGTGTGAAATGAATTTTTAGTAATCATTAATTGATAATTTCCAGGTAAGGGAAAATTAATTTTATTTTGACCAATAGTTTTTTGGTATGTAGAAAAATATTTTTAATTTTATTATATTTAGTTGGTCAAATATATTTTCCTTCCTGCCAAACACACCTTAAAAGTTGTATACAAAAAAGGAACTGTTACATAATGACAATAGTCACTTTTCCAAATGTAGGTAGTGAGTCATTTACTAACGTAATATTGTAATTTTAAAAGTCAATAATAAAAGAAAATGAGTTTTAAGTGTTATATATTATTAGTGTAATTGATATTTCTTACTTAAGTGTTTGACCATAGATTCTCTAAATTTAGTATAATAAATAATTTTTTAATTAGTATTTGACCATAGTTTGAAATTTTAGTCTAATTAATATTTTTTAATTAATGTTTGACCATAAATTTCATAACTTTAAAGTCAATAATAAAAGAAAATGAGTTTTAAGTGTTATACATTATTAGTGTAATTGATATTTCTTACTTAAGTGTTTGACCATAGATTCTCTAAATTTAATATAATAAATAGTTTTTTAATTAGTATTTGATCATAGTTTGAAATTTTAGTGTACTTAATATTTTTTAATTAATATTTGATCATAGATTGTGAAAAAATTTCATAACTTTTAAAACTCAAATTTTCAAATTTTAAAATTTAAAATATATGGTCAAACAAAAATTTAATATGTGATATTAAAATTTTAAAAATAAAATATATTATCTGCTACAAAAACAATAAGTAAACATGATATTTGTGATGAAAATTAAGACAAAATAAAATATGACATGGTGTAAGGTTCACATTGTACCATCAGGTACATATTGATATTTGGCATGTTCTAAAAACGTGTACATTATTTTATTAATACATATATATAACCAATAAGCACATATAAAGCATGTTGGATATATATAAAAAAATATTTAAAAAATAGCATGTTGGGTATATATTCACTCAATAATATTTCATTTAAAAAATATTTAGAATTTAAAAAAATTTATTCCCTCCGTTTCTATTTATATATCACCATTTTAGATTTCACGTTTCTTAAAAAACTACTCCCTTCATCTACTTTTTATTGTCATGATTTCTTCTTTTTTTTTTAGAGTCGATCGATAAAAAATTTGACAAACATTTTATGATGTATTTTTTCATCATATTGATATGCACAAAATTGTAATTTATAGTACTTTTCGTATAGTTTTTGAATATCATTTTTTTTTTGTTTAAAATATCAAATTAATGTAATTTAATTTAACTTTAAAAATTAGTCGAATTAACTTTCGAAAAGCGCAACATGACAATTAAAAGTAGACGAAGAAAGTATGTAAGTTTATCATTGTACCCTTATTTAATAATCTCTTGAAGTCAAGTTTTCAATAAATGAACATAAATTAATTTGTTTGATTAATTAAACGGACCAATAAACATGAATTAATCATTTAGTTTTCCTATGTTGGTCAAATCCATACTTTCAAGGCTAATAAATCTCAATGGTAAAATAGGAAGAATAATGTTATTTATGTATTGGTTTTGTGAAATGACAAGTACTCCATCTGTCCAACAATACTTGTTTACTATTGACTTTGCATACTATTTAAGAGACTATAAATAAAAAAGTAATTTTACTATATCACTCTTTGAATATAATAAATACAATGTCTAGAAAAATATAATAGAAAAATAACTATAATTAATGATAAAGATAAATTAGGAATTAGACGCGATATATATATATATATATATAGAGAGAGAGAGAGACTATACATAAAGGGATATATCGAACAAAATGACGTTACTTGACAAAAAGATATATATCTCTTGGTGCGTTGGTTGAACGTCCAGTTTTGTTCGTGACTCAAGGATACGTCTTACTTATACATATGATGATCAAATTTTTATCCTATCTGCTATAAATATCGACACAATTTACTAAAAATTCAATATAAACCACTATAATCCTAGATATGTAAAAAAAAAACTTAAAGATTTCATGTATGAATTGACAGTCATTTAAAAAATTCGACTTAGTATTCCCTTTGTCTCAATTTTATGCAGTATTGTTCGTATTCAAGATTCGAATATATTAATTTTAGCCGTATATTTGGTTTTATAGTCAAATTAGTTAGTAATTTGAAACAAAACACGATTAAAAAAATTATTTAAATTTCGAAACAAGAAAGATGTCACATGAATTGGAAGGGGAAGACACATGATTTTCCAAAACAAAAAGTTTGAATTTGGCTGTGACAGTGTATTTTGTCCTGTCTTTTTATTGGTTATGAAATTTTGTCCATTCTTCAAAACCCTTACATAAAAGTTGTTAAAAACAAAACAAAAACAAAAAAAGAAGAAGCTAACAACAATGGAGGATTCATCAGAATAATATGCACTAATGGAAGAAAGAAAAGAGCTCATGGTTTCACCCATTGATGATGATGAAGAAGTAAAACCCATTTTTATAGTTGCCCATTTTCTAAAACCAATATTACCCTTTACCCAAAAAACCCCGTTTCTCGACCCAAAATTCAAGAATTAATGACAAAATCTTGTTTTTCTTCACTAAATGTTAAGCTTAGAGGTGGGGTTATGTATATGAATGGATGGTCTAAATGGGTTAATGAGTTATTTATACCAACAAACATGGAAAAAAGCTGGAATCTTTGAAGCTATTACAGCTTCAACATTCAAAATTCATCTTCACAGTGATTTGATTCTTGCTCTTGGTGAAAAATGGTGTTTGGAGACTAACACATTCATTTTACCATGGGGTGAATCAACTGTTACTTTGGAGGATTTGTTACTTGAGATGAGGATTAGAAACCTTGAAAACATCATTTCTGGAAAGGTTCCAGTGCCCGGGTCAAGGTGAAAACAAGACAAAGCTAAAAATATAGTGTTGATGCTTCTCTAAGAAGTTGTTTAGTTTTCTCTATTGATTCGATAGTGCTACTGTCTCATTTTTCTCTTGCGAAGAACCATTTTATTGAACTAGTGGAATGAATTACCATTATCTCAACTTTATTACACTTGTATCATGCTTCATATCACTAATTTAGTTCATGTAGATATTTCTCACTTTTCTGCTCTGAACTGTAACAGACTCGACGAAAACAAATTTGCGTAGTGTAGGGTTCATTAAAATGGGAAGCACTTTCTAAGAACAAGACTCTCTCCATTTTCGGAGCATGAAGCTGAAACTTTTTGTTAAGGATGGTAGGATCATTAAGATAAATCATCACCAACTTAATCAATATCTCTGATATTTCGTAAAGAATCTAGAATATTCTCTAAGTTTGATGCCTTAGATAGTTTTTGTCTGAGTTTCTGGGGAGGGTTGCAGGTGGCCCATCCACGGACCACCAGAACCCTACGGTCCGTGGGTGGAAACCGTGGGTTGCACTTGCAACTTCTGAAAATCTGTTGGTTTGGTCTATTTTTGGATACAAGCTAGGGTGCTACAGGAAACACTGTTACTTTCGAGCCGACCTCTGATCTTTACATTTTTTGTTTGTCTCTATCAAGACTCTTTCAACGAAATACAATTCCTTGACAACTTCAAGCTATTAATGTATATAGTAATATTATTGTTAATATTTATATTAGTAAACAAAATGAAACATAAAAATGTCATTTTTATTCAAAACCCCAATTCTGACATCCCATATATTTTTAGCAGAAAAGGTGTACCTGCACCACAACATATGGGTGCTAATAAGATGTTAGTCATTTACTTGCAATACAATTTTTTGGATTATATTGTATAGAATTTAATTTACTATAATGAAAGTGTGAGTACTTTCATTCAAAATTCTAAAATATTATACTATCGAATACAAAGAGTAAGAAGTTTTTTCTTTGAATTTTGTTTTTACATAAACTATATTATTGAAGTGAAAATAAAATCATAAAGTTCATAATTGATCGGATATTCAAATTTTTTTGACCTAAAGCAAAGGCTTCATTAGCTACTCGAGTCACCCCGTTTAATAGAGGTGTTAGGATGACCAACGGAAAAGCATAAAAAATAACGCTAAATTATTTCAAAATAAATTACCACACTACATAAAAAATGATCTTTAGCAGCAATAGCTCAATTGCCGTTGAATATGTATTTTTAGCGGTAATTAACACTCTTTGTATATGTCCCTAAAGCCTTTAACGACATTGGATCTAATGGCACTTAACTAATGCCTGTAAGACTTTAACACTCTTTATTAATGTGTATTTATTGCCGCTAAAAATTATTTTTGTTGTAGTGCCATTATGTATTTGGCTCAAAAATGACATTTAGGCTCCAGTTAGTGAAATAGGCCAAATGTGTATTTATTAGGAACTGGATTTGTAAATCATTACCAGTTTAGAAGATGTAAGTGACTAAAATGAGAATATTGAGATGGATGTGTGGACATACTAAGAGTGATATATTCAGGAGTTAGGACAAAGTAGGAGTGATCTCCGTGGTGGACAAAATTAGGAAAAGAAGATTGAGGTGGTTTGGCTATGTGAAGACGTGATGTGTGATGTGCCAATAAGGAGGTGTGAGGGGTTGGTTATGTTGCGTTTTAAAGGTGTGAACAAGAAATGAAGGGTTATTGTGACTCTCCTGAAGGGTTGTGACTTTGCCAAAGGGTTGTGACCATTTGAAAGGTTGTGTTTTTTCCAAAGGGTTGTGACCATTTGAAAGGTTGTGTTTTTTCCAAAGGGTTGTGACCTTTCTGAAAGGTTGTATTTTTTCCAAATAGTTGTGACCTTTAACCTTTGTTGGTTATAAATAGAGAGGTTTTATCTCATTTTTCTGCATCGAATTCTTCCCTTCTCTGGCATACATTTCTTACAAAACAAAATCAATCGATCGTGTCTATATGTGTGATTCGTTGCTGTCATTTTGAGTTCGTTGAAATTATTGAAGTTTGAGGTACCACTACTTCTTTAATGGTTAATTCATTTTATCTTGGGAGGAATTAATCTACAACCTCGGATACTTGAGGGGAATAAATTTCTTAAGGACACACAGTGGGTTATGTGGACTCGGATAGTTCGTTTATTTTTCTTTTCATCTTTTACTATTTCTGTTTTTCCTAACCTGAATACAGGAGACAACAAGCTTAAGAAATTTAATTGTTGGTATTTTCTATGGTAAGGAAATTACTTCTATTTTCTGTGTTCTTTTTATTGGAAAAAGAGAGAGAAATATTTTATCATATGATAAAAGAGATTTGGGATGAATTAATACTACTTTAATATGTTCGAGTATATTTTTTGTAGTAAGTTTTCCTTGGATGGGTAAGATTATTTTTATTTTCTTCCCAAGTGCATTGAAACATTCCACTCCTTCAGTTTTCTTTTCAATAAGAAAAGTTATTTTGTGCATAAAGGTTAAGATATGCACTTTAATTTTTTTCTCCTATATTTTTGATTTTATATAACTATGAGAAGAAGTAAATGAACAAATGTTGTCTCCTAATAATATTTGAACATGAGTTTAGTTTCTCGTTGAAATTCAATGTCTTCTAAAGAAAATTGGAATATGATGGAAATTGGGAAAGAAAGAAAAAAAATTAGCAAGAAAAGTGACTTGTATGGAATTATTGCTGACAGATAGAATATGATTCAATGAGAGTAAAAATCAGGTTCTATCTATATTTCCCTTGATTTTTTTTTCTCTATCCTTTATAAGTTATGAGATTTATTTCATAAATGTTAGGATAGATGATCATTATGTGATGATCTCAGAATATATCTTTATTATTATTATTATTAACATGTGTACCTATTTTATCATACTCATTACCTGGAAACACGAACCTTGATAACCATAGAGACAGAAAAGCTTCATGTTCAATATTCCTACCACTGTATTTGGGAGTCTTTACTTGCACAAACAATTTGTTAGTATTTCTACTTTATATTTAATTTGGTTGTTGTCTATAATGATAATCTTTACATACTACATTCATTTACTCCTTTTCTTAGAAATATAAGCTTGACATGCTCAATTGTAGATGAATTATAAAGCATGTAGAAAGCTTTATATTTGTTTTAGCTTCGTGTATGAACATTTTCTTTGTTGTGATGTGTGGATGTTGAACTGAATGTGTTGGGAAGTTTTCTATTTCAAGATATCTCAAGTATTGTCATGCTGCATAACTATCTTTTGGTGTGGCTTTGAATCTACTGAAATACTTTTTGCTTTCTCAGATCAAATCTGAAAAAAATTATCCTCAGATAATTTTGCTTATTTTTTCTTTATTTCTAGATCAACATAATTAGAATGAGATAACTTTCTAATATAATTTTTATCTTAGAAAAAAGACACTCATGTGCTCATATTTTGGTAATATTGTGTTTTTTCTCTTGTACATTTTGATGTCGTTTGTAAATTGACTTTACCTTCTTTTTTGGTAGATCTCACTTGAATCAGTCTCTGCACAAGAAATACTTGGATTATGCTCACGGCTTGAAGCCAAATAAAGTGTGACGATGGCATATAAATTTTCCAAATACTAGAAATTTAACTTGACATTATGTGAGTATTCTTTTTAGGTCACAATAAAAAAAATGGCATTTATCATAATACATGAGTTAATTTAGATGTTCCACTGAGAATTCTTTTCATTACTTAAATGCAAAAAAAATATATCTTAACGTATCAAATATTATAAAAGAAGAAAATATTCACACAGACAAATGAGAAGAGAGAATGACCAAGGATGTATTTGTAATTTCACAACTAAAATAATGACTTCTACAGAGTGGCAGGTAAGTAGCAATCCACGTGTCTCATCTTTGCACACAATTAATCACCAATATAATAAAAAGGGAAAAAGGTCAAAAATGCCCTTAAACTATGCGAAAGGAACAAAAATGCCCTTCGTTTGTAGTTTGGTCCAAAAATGCCCTTATTGTTATTTTGGGTAAAAAAAATGCTCATTTTTTCAAATAAATATATTATTTATTTTCTTTTCAACATATTCTATTTCTAATAATATTTTTAAAATTAGCAAATGTTTATCTTACTTC
>JAJOOS010002579.1:0-57251 GCA_029582725.1 Solanum chiquidenum
AAGTACTTTGACTAATTGGCTATAATTGTGTGTTAAAGTAAAGTCTAAACCATTTTCCTCGTGGGATCGACCCCAACCTACAAGTTGGGTTCTTTACTTGATAACGATCGCTTATGCTTCTTTAGGGAGGTATAATTTGAGCGTATCAGTACTCATTT
The DNA here is from genome assembly GCA_029582725.1 of Solanum chiquidenum. NCBI lineage: Eukaryota > Viridiplantae > Streptophyta > Magnoliopsida > Solanales > Solanaceae > Solanum > Solanum chiquidenum. The sequence continues at coordinate 159 of JAJOOS010002579.1, forward strand.
GCATAATAATTGATGTTATAAAATCTCTGATGAGTCTCTGTCAGTAGCTTTTGCGTGATTTGAGGGACTCCCATTCGACTGTACTTTGAGTTGAATTTTTACGCGGGGGAAAATGTGAAACTTCTATGGTTCTTCGTTGAAATTGTGTTATTTAAGCCTAAAATGCATTATCTGGGTTGCGGGGTGAAATTTGAATAAAATGGGTAGAAATAGACACGTTTGGCTGTTCGGTGAGATAAAAAAAACTCGCCAAATCACTCGGCGGTTCACGTAATGTCCTCATTTCCCCTTTGATTGGATGCTATATGGATCGATTGATCTGCGGCTTTCGACGGTCAGCCTAAATTGCAAACCACACTCGGCGACTCACCGAAAGACCCTTTGTTCGCCCTTTGTCTGCGCCCTTGTATCATTCGTACATCATTTTCAATGAATAACCTAGCTAGATAAGCACTTCGCCAACTAGTTTGGTGAAGCAATTCTGCACTTGGAACTCACCCTTCTCCTGCTTAAATTACTGTTTAACTTGTATCTGAAGTCTTTGCAGAAATGGCCAGACCTAAAGTCGCACGGAGAAATGAACCACCCCGAAACGTAAGAGCACGTGAGTTTAAATAAGATGAAAAGAAAGTAGAACTAGCCAAACAAAGGAAATATACCAAAGAAGCTAGGGCTAAAAGGAGGATTCCGATTGATCCCACCATTCCTCCGTGGAGACGTGGATTCTACACAGCCATAGATTCCTTTTTGGTGGCTCATAACGTGGATAGAATGGGTGAGGCTAACATCTCAACGGAAGCTAAGGCGAATGGGAACAATGCGAACCAGAATGGAAACACTTCGGGAGCTATTGCTTATATCAAGATGATGCATCAAATACTGATTCCCAGACAGATGAACCGACTTATTAGCCAGGATCCCCTCTTTACCTCCCTCTCTGCCTTTCTTTATTTTGCCTTTTGGATTATGCGTTAATTGCATTTAAGGACAAATTGCTTTTATTTGTGGTAGGGTGAGGCTCACCTTTTGTGTGCTATTTGTGATTCGTGTTTTGTATATATTTGGGTTGTTCTATTTAAAATTATTTTTACACTGCTTTATGTGGATGTTTGAGCTCATGGCTCTGTTTTGTTTTAAAATGCAGAAATGAATTTCACCCCTTCCGAAAAGTTTTTATTTTTCAAAAAATTTCGCCACCGCTGTGTTGAAAGTGGTTGTTCTTTTGCAAAATCTAAGTCTCGGTTCTGATCATTACTGATGATTTGAATAGTGCTCTAAATCTAACGAACATAAATGTGTGGCTACGACGAGACCAAACGAAGTTGCATAGACAATATGTGAACTCTTTGCATCTTGTTGTGATTAGCCATTTATCGAATTGATTCTCGTGTAATGACCGTTGCACACTAGCGAAAGTGTGTAGTCTTGTTTGACTTAAGTGTCGATGCCTTGTGTGATTAGCTTACTTTGAACCATGCATGAATAAACCCAAAATTTGCCCTGTTAGTCTGATTGACTTAGAAAGGTGTCATCTTGATATGATCTTAGGCAACTTTAAAGAGTGTGACACAAATTTGACATATACCTCTTTTGTGGCCTATCCGTGAGCGTGTGAAACTCTTTTGAGCACCCCTTGAGCCTTACCTTTCTTTGGAAGAATCTTGATGAACCCTAGACCTTACTTAACCCCACTACCTATAATCCTCTTGAGTTGTGATTTAGTGAATAGCCAACTTAGGCCAAAATCCTAAGTTGGGGGTGTGGTGAAAAGGAAAAGGAGAAGTCAAGAGGTGCAAGAAAAAGTCTCTCTCACCCAAGGTATTGCAAAACAAAATGGAAACCCAAAAAAAATAAAAATAAAAATTAAAATTAAAATAAATAAATAAATAAATAAATATATATATATATATAATAATAATAATAATAATTTTGGAATAAAAATGCAAAAGGAATTGGGTTTCCAAGCAATACATGAAAAGTGAATGAAAGGATGACTTAGAAGCACTCGAAGAAAAAGTGGTAAGGGAAGGAAAAAGGACGTTTTGAGAACACCACATCTCACGAGGATGATGAAGTCACTGAGCCTAAATGACCATACCTTTGCACTCAGCCCCATTACAATCCTTAAGAAGACCTTTTTTATCTTGAGAAAGCCGAACTGAAAGTTGATTGGAAAATAAGGGCAAACCTATGGGTGAAAACATGCACTGTGTTCCTCTTTTTGAGTGTGAGCGTTGCATCTGATTCTTGATCTTAAATTCATTAACTCCTGTGAGTGAATATGGAATCATTCTTTGTGTGAGGGCATTTGTGTGAGCGTTGCATCTGATTCTTGATCTTAAATTCATTAACTCCTGTGAGTGAATATGGAATCATTCTTTGTGTGAGGGTATTTAGATACTTTTGTTGAACTTGAACTTGCATTAGTAGCAAGTACTGTGAGCATGAGAATCTTTGGTGATGGTGTGTCACAACTTGAATCTTTGAGTACACAATTAAAGCTCTGCATAAGTAGTTTGAAGTTTTGTTATGTGCATTCATGATTGAGTCTTGTGTAGCACTGTTTGAGACACCTTCTTTTTGAATGACTGAACTTGAGTTTGCTTGAGGACAAACAAAAGTTTAAGTTTGGGGTGTTGATGAGTCCACAAATTAGACTCATTTAGGGCTTTATTTTAATAGAAATAGTGTCCTCAAATGCTTATTTATCTCAATATTTGATGAAAATGCTTAAGTTTCAGGTATTTGAAGTTTGAAGGAAAGCATGGACGCTACTTCGCAAAAAGGAACGAAAAAGGCTGAAAAGAACAAGAAAATGAAGGCCTGAGGATCACCGAGTTCACTTGGCGAATCGCCAAAGGGTCTCACTTCGCCTTTTGTTCCAGTGTGTTGAGCTCTGAAGGAAAGGATCAAGTCGGCGGAAAAAGGGAGCAGTCGGCGCATCGCCGAGAAGGTCTGCGAAGAAGTAGTATGTCGCCCAATGACACAGAGCACGATGATGCCGAAGGATGATGCAAGACGGCGATGAACTACACTAAAAAGCGAATCATCGAGTTGATCGGCGATTCCGAATAATGTCGCCGAATGATCCGCCGCAACACATATTTTTGAAAACTATAAATACTCGTTGAGAGTTATAGCTTAGAAGTTTGAGCATTACATTTTAGTATCAAATTTTAGACAATATAATTTTTAGTACTTTTTGACTCTCAAGTTTGGAGAGGGTTTTGGAAACTTGAAGAAAAAAAGTTCATCTTCCCCAAGTTGGAAGTGGGTCTTCTCTATTCTTCTTCATTTGCTTAAATCAAGGTTTAATTTCTTATACCCATTTTATTTCACCATCATTTTAGGCGTATTTTGTTATTTCTTGATGTGTTGGTAAAAAACCCCATTCTTGGGGTATGATTTAGCAAATATGTGCTGATATTATTGTTGGATCTTGCTTGCTGATAGGTTAGATGTATTTTAATGGTGATTTCACCTAGTGGTTGTGGTTTGATTTAATGGGTTTGTAGTTGCAAATACAAAGTCACTCATATATTTTCGGTTTGCCCGAGAGGAAGGTCGCGAAACCAAGACCACTAGACTGCTGGCCTAAGGAGTGGATCGACACGAGGTTCAGTCCGAGAGGGTGAGCCCTAGTCCCATATCCTAATACTCAGCTCGAGAGAGTGAGTGGGGTAAGGCGTAGGCTGGTCTTCATGCGGCAAATGGGTGTCCGAGAGGAACGCATTTGAAACGGGGTAAGTTTCTCGAGAGGGAACTTATTTCCATCTAAAGCTTTGCCTACTCACTATTATCTTGCAAATTTCCTATCGAAAGCAAGTACCCAACCATTTATCTCAACTTGTATTGCGGTCACACCCAAAGAAATCTTCCCCATACTTGATTTTCTTGTTAATTTTGTTGTTTTTTACTTACTTGTGACAAAAAACTCAAATTGATATTTGACACTTTTGTGTCCCCCCTTCGATTTACAATATTTTTAATCGTTAATTTCTTTGGCTACGACTAGTTAGAACTTAATTTTATTTTTCTATTAATTCTCAAAACCGCTCCCTTGGGACACCACCCCAACCCTTGGTTGGGTTACTATATTATCGACGAACGTAGACACTCGAACCGTAGTTAGTGTCATTGGTCACGATAAGCATCAACCTACACATATGAAACGTAGACAATTAATTGCAAAATTCACATTCAAAACTTGTCTAAAGTCATCTCATTTAACTACCCATCACAAGGCCATTTTGAGTATGAACATGAGCTACATGATGTTCAACTTTTATCCCTATTGATAAGTAATAATCACAAAAAACTTGGGATATGAATTCTCCAACATTATCAAGGCGAATTACCTTAATGGGATAATCTGAAAATTGCGCTCTTAATCGTATCATTTGTGCCAATAATTTTGCAAACGCCAGGTTGCGAGATGATAAGAGGCACACATGAGACCATCTTGAAGATGCATCAATTAGGACCATAAAGTATTTAAACAACCCGTTTGATGGGTGAATAGGTCCACAAATTTCCCCATGTACATTCTAAAAATTGAAGGAATTTGACGTTAACCTTCATTGGTGATGACCTAGTAATCAATTTTCCTTGAAAACAAGCATCACAAAAAAACTCATCACTCGTAAGAATCTTCAGGTTCTTTAACGGATGTCCATTTGAATTTTTAATGATTTGTCTCATCATTATTGATTCAGGATGACCTATTCGGTCATGCCATAGCAAAAACACAATTAAATCAGTAAATTTTTTATTTACGATCGAATGTGCTTCGATTGTACTAATTTCTGCATAATATAGGCAATAAGATAAGGTCGGTAATTTCTCTAAAATTCATTTCTGGCCTGAGATATTCTTGGTTATACCAAGGTATTCAATATTCATTTCATTTAGTGTCTTAATATGATATTCATTTCGGCGGATTTCTTTGAAACTTAACAAGTTTCTTGGAGATTTAGAAGAGAACAATGCATCTTCTATAACAAGTTTTGTCCCCTTAGGCAGGAATGTAGTAACTCTTCTAGAGCCTTCAATCAATTTCGTTCGAATTACAAGAAATTGTAGTAACATTTGCTTTTCTTCTAAGCAAGTAAGAAAAAGTATTTCTTATCTTTAAATATGGCATGTGTTGTTCCACTGTCAACTACACAAATAAATGCATGATTGATTATTGATCCAAATAAAATTTGGGGCATATCCATATTTTCTTTAAAAAAATATAAACAAAGTAAAATATTACTATTATACAAGGTTATTATACAAACAATATTTATATACAGGAATTAGAAAAACATAAACATACCAACTAATGCAAACAAACAAATAAGGAAATTATCTAGATTATCGCGGGCTCGTCACTGATCGTTTTTTCTTCATGGAATACAAAGAAATCAGCTACATCCAGATGCATAGGCTCAACATTATCTTCAGAGATGAAATTTACTTCTGCATTATTATCCATCTTATGTATGGGCTCAATATTATCTTCAGAGATAAAGTTTGCTTCTGGATTATTATCACCCGTTTTCAAGGATGCAAGCTGAACAAGACACTTAGATGGTCGACAAGTACGTGACCAGTGCCCCATTCCTCCACATCTATGACATACGTACACTTTCTGAATTTTTCTTTTGCATCATTTCTTGTTTTTCACCCTTCCTTTTATACTGTTGGTCATTGTTTGGTGCAAAATGAATATCATGATTATAATTTATTTTATGACCAGGGCCACGACCATGATCAGAGCCACAACCTCTTTCTCGTTGGTGATAATTTTCCTGATTCACTTCAGGGAATGACATAGAACCAACGGGCCGACTTTCATGATTTTTCATTAAAATGTCATTATGTTGTTCAGCAATAAGACGATGTGAAAGTAACTTAGAATATTTTTTAAAATCCATTTCTCGATATTGTTGTTGTAGGAGCATACTCGAGGTAAGAAATATGGAGTATGCTTTCTCAAGCTTAGCATGTTCAGTGTCATCTTCTCTGCATAAATTTAAGTGTGATATAATTCTATACATAGAAGAATTATATTCAGTTATACTTTTAAAGTCTAGTAACCTCAAATTGAACCAATCATGACGTGCATGCGAAAAAATGACCAACGTCAGGTCGAATTATTTCACAGTATAAGAGGATCATTAATAGTGAGGTATTGCATTTTCAACCCCTCGTCAAAATGGTGCCGGAGAAATATCATAGATTTGACACGACCTTGGCTGGATGCATGGTTATCATTTTTAATGGTGTCTACCAGATCCATCGCATCCAGGTGGATTTCATTGTCTAGTATCCATGATGAGTATCCTTTGCCCGATATATTCAAGGCAACAAATTCAAGTTTAGAAATATTAGACATTTTTTCAGGAAAAGTAGAACCCTTACCCTTTTTACCTATTTATAGTAGCTCGAGTTGGCAGAGTCTCATGCTAATAACATATTATAAAATAATTACTTAGCAAACTAAGATTAACAAACTAAAACGAAGAAAAATAGATAGAGTACTGTATTTCAATATATGTCTTTTATAGCCAAAAGATGACTTACAAATATATAACTTGGCCATTTAATTGATCAAGTGATGGTAGCCCTCCAATGGGTTAGTCCCACATGGCTTGAGCCTTGATTTTACACCATTACAAGTGATGTAAGTCAAAAAATTGTTGGGGCCCACATGACATCCATATTTGTTTTACAACACCTTAGAAGTTTTTCTTCGTATGATAATTTTTAGGAATAGCAAACATAAAAATTCTATTAGTGCTCTATAGCTATAATTTTTCTATTTGCGCTCCATAGAAAACTAACATATATAGTTTGCTATGGGGCATCTGATTTGTGTAAATCGAGGCATTTTGTATAAATCGGGCATTCGTGTCTATGAAAATTGTATTTTTATATGTATATGTTCTTTGTGTTAGGCTAGAGTGGTGAGGGAGAGTAGGAGAGAGAGGCGAGCGAGAGAGGGCAGAGAGTAGAGAGAGGTGAATTGTATATGTATATCAGTTAGGTAATTGTATATATGTAGCTACTATGTATATGTATATCTACATAAAATTTGAATTTGTATACAATTGAATCGAGTTAAAACATTTGTATTTGTATATCAAATCTCCCTCTCGCTTTATACAAATACAAATTGTATAATTGTGTTTGTATAAATCGAGAGAGAAAGGCAAAAGAGAACTGCGCATGTGAAGATTTGTATAAGTATAATTATAAGTGTATAGGACGGAGAGATATGTATTTGTATTTGTATATACAACCTCTCTCGCTTTATACAAATACAAACACAATTTATATATTTGTGTTTGTATAAAAGTGAGACAGGCGAGGGAGTGAATTGAGAGTGGCGAGCGAGATTCAGGGGAGAGAGACGAGAATGTCAAAGTGTTTGCTACAAATTAAAATTAAATGAAATTGTAGCTATAATATTTATTTCGAATTAATAGTTTACTATAATGCACAATTTTCCCTTAATACTATGGTATAGGTAAAACTTATTTAACCTTCTAGCCCGCTTTTTTCAAAATAAAAGAAGAGGAGACTATGTTGGTATTATATAATATAGGTTTTTCAAAATAAAAGAAGATGAGACTATGTTAGTATTATATAATATAGGTCATATTTTCATAAAATTTACACAGTAACCGTAGTAGTTTCATATGTAGTCATCAAGAGTTAACTCTCATAGAATTATCAATAAAAGATCAATTGAAGACATGAGTGGATTAGCACAATTAATTTACAATTTCTCGTGAATGCTTCCTTTGACAAAAATGTCTGTCACACAATTAAATAAAAAAGATTGAAGGGTCAAAAACACGCTCATTATTTTTTTTTATGTTTCATATCTAAACGAGTCTGGAGCTAAAAGGGCAAGAAAATTGAGTTGATAACCAAAATGACAAATTTTTTTAACGTCGTTTAAATCAGGTTTAATGAAGCAAGGTGCGAGCTGTCTGCGTTTTGTGTCTGCACAAGGCACATAGGATTTGGGCCTTGTCCTTTACATAATAATAAAAAAAATTGATTAAAAACTTTTGCATGTCAAGTTTATTAAAAAAAATTGATTACATTTTTTGATCAAAAATATTTATTATATGTATTCAATAAAATCATTTTTTTTTTAATTTTTGAAATATTATATATATTCAATAAAATCAAGTTTGTCACAAACTTAATATTATAAATGGTCAAAGCCACGCAAATTCCTGTAGTCACTTGGTTTCGTTCTTTCAGCATCCTCAACTAATTTTGGATATAAGGCGTGAGATTTTGATCCTACGGTCGATAAATCTTTTTGGTTTATGATTTTAATTAAAATAATTTAATAAACTTGACATGCAAAAGTTTTTAATCAATTTTTTTTATTATTATGTGAATTGTAAAGGACAAGGCGCAAATCATATGCGCCTTACAAGTGTTACGACCTGAAAATGGACGTGATGACACTCGTTTTATCCCACCAAGATAAGTCCGCCTAAAACCCAAATATCACAAAAATGCAGAAGTAAGACAAATTGAAACCTCAAAATATCATAGGTGCGGATAATTAAGTCAACTTAATAAAACCCCTAAACTCTGGTTGTCACGTGTACAAGCCTCTAATGTATTACAATTGATTCAAAAGAAAAACAAAAATCTCAAATAACATTGTTTGTAGAATAGAACAAGATCATAAATAGGAGTAAGAAGGTCTGCTGAGATGACAAACAACTACCTCAAAAATCTCCAAGAAGCCTCGGAAAAGAAGATAATGGAAAGTATTACAAAAATTCAGGCTCGTAACCTACAAAAATTGTAGAAGCAAGGGGTGAGTACCAAACCACACAGTACTCAACAAGTAAACTTCCATACACAAGCTAAGGAAATAGAATACGGGTACTCCTTACACCCCCAACCAAACCTCCACAACTACAACCTGCATAAAATCAGCCCAACCTAATAGTTCACAGTTTACAAAGCACACAACTCAACAACAACACTCTAACAATTTCATATTCTCAACAACAAGCTCAATATTCATCAATCACAAGTTCCACAGAAAGGCACTCACAATATCAACAACACACAAGATCAAGTTCATCAATGATAAAGATGTGCAGTGCAATGAAATGCAATGTCAAGTATAGTGATGCATATCTGACCTAACGATACACACCTGTTGTCTCTCAGTCCGGGACCCATGGGGGACATATCTGTCCATGCATCCGTCGCGGCGCGCGACACATCCCTCTGTAATAGAATACATCGCGGCGTGCGATACATCCCTCGAAATATAGTATTCGTCGCGGTGCGCGACACGCCTCTCGAAAACATCCTCTTTAATTTCTTACTCTTTTCCAATTCACATAACACTTGTCATAATCATGTCTCAGAACAATGCAAATGACATGTTCACACAAATAATGATGAGATGACCATTTTCATAATAATGCACGATTCACAACAACACAATCGTGATACAACATCAACAATGAGTCATCAGGCCTTTTAAATCATTCTCAACACATCACACACCAACAATTAATCACATTGCCTTTTACTACCCCTTTTTCATCAGTAAAATTAATTGGTATGGACAAGTCAACCCATCACCAAGTTTCATTACCCCCAAACATATATTACAAGGAAATACACGAATTCCATACACTTAACAAGGGTTTAGAAATCTACTTGCCTCAATTAATCAACAATTCACTCCGGGACTTGAACCTTCCCTTTTCGTTGAGCTTCCAAATCAATGCAATCTATTCACATAAATAATCACAGTAAGATTTCTAACCCAACAACGCCCGTATTATAATATGTCTAGCCTAGACCCAAAACTCACCCAAATCTATAATCAAGTTCCTAAGTTTCAAGCCTAGGGTTAAGTCCCAATTTCTTTCCAATATCATAAATCTAAAGGTATTGACATAATACCATACACCTAACACTTAATTACATTACCAATATATCAAAACTTGAATCATAATACGGTAATAAATAAAATCAAAAGAAAACAGCGAAGTAAATTATGAATAATATGGTGAGAACACTTACTGTTTCCAAACCTTACATTGAAACACCATATGTTTCTATTTACTAATTTAATCATCATTGACTAATCATGTCCTAAATCATTACATAATGATTGGTCATCACACCCTTTTTCTCCATTAAAAAGACGGACTATACAGTAAATAAATTTCAATTCTTCTAACTTAAAACCCATTTAATTGTTTCTCGTTTTCCTTAACAATCAACCATACTAATAATAATAAAATAATAATATGATATCTATGATATATATACAACAATACAAAGGTTTGGACGATTACCTGATGACCTTACGTTCTCCGTTCCTCTTTGTCTATGTGCCGCCGATGTACATGCTTGTTTCTTTCTTCTCTTTATTTTCTTTTCTAAATTAATTATATATTAAAAGTAATAATTCCTACTAACCTATTTTAATATTTCAGACTTGACCTATTATTATTAAAAATAAATAAATTACCCGCAAATTAATTAACTATAATTAAATGACTATTCAAAATTATCTAAAATGACCTTTCGGATCCGAGTCATTACATTATCCACCACTAAAAACCATGTTCGTCCTCGAACATAAAGAAGGAGAAAGAGGAATAACAAATGTTAGCAAAAAGCCTAAGTTATGATTTTCAGAGTCGTGTTCATCTCTCCAAGTGATCAACTCATCTTTAGGACCATTCCATCAAGGTCAACTACCAAGAACTAAACTTTCGGATTAAACTTTGGAAGATCTATAAATCAAGAGTGATTATCAAGCCACAGACTAACTCATGAACCCAACCTACACTGAAATCCACTAGACTATAACAACAACCATCATGACGAATCTTTTCTCACATAACCAAAATAACATTTTGAATCAATACCGGCTACAACCAAAAGTGAAAATAAGCCAATCACCACACACTCATAATGCACAAACCATGATATATCTTATTAAGATTTTATTCTCACAATATAATACTTTCACGGGCTTAAGTTATAAAAATCTAATCTTTAGATGTAGAAACACGCGTAATATAAGCAGTGAATCATACTCCAAATAATGTCCAGTACTAAGAAGGTGGTCACATAAGAATATACGGAAGCAAGGTCGAATAATAGAAGATACTCGTTCCATAGTGCCCATATAAATAAAATTCCATTCATCTGACTCCATCTCTCGATTTTTAGCCACCCACAATCACCTAGTCTGATCCTCATCACAATATTACAAATACTCGATTCATCAAGCCCCACATACTTCTCACAGTACTCTATTGAAGCTAACATTCTTAATACCAATAGATATTATAACTACACCAGCCATTTACCTTACTCTCAAACTGTCACTAGTATCAAAGTATTCTTAGAAAACACATTGTAGCCTCTAAAAATTTCAAAATATGTCTCTTTCTCCTTCCATTTAAGCGTTAATGACAGATATAAGTCACACCCAAGACTGATAGCACTAATTTCAAATCTAAAGAACTTTCCCATCGAGGTACAATAATTGAATCATACCCAATGTCAACTTCACGCAAACTTTCACATACCATTTTTCAACTACCATTCATACCATTTGTACCTCATGACAAAACTCAAAGAAATCCTTGGTCACTCCAATAATTCTATATACTATAAGCTCAAAACCTCTACTCACCATCAAATGCATATGTAACACATCATAACAGTCTGTATCATCCCATCAACAAAATAGTTTCAATCCCCTCGAAATCCTCATTAACCATTTAAAATTGTAGGTCCACACCGTTGAACATCCATAAGTTACCTATCATCATTTGAACAATCTAGCTCGACATAACCACATAGAATCTTCCACATATCATTGCTTGTCACCCAAATAAAAGCTCAATCTTTGTAAAAGTCTATGATAAAATCTTAGTAAGTCTGTGCTAAACCATTTCACATCTCATAGTCATATCTGAACTCAAAGGCAAAATTTCATACAACCTTCAACTTCGAACTTAGGGTTTATACAAGAGGTCTGATTCCTTCACCTCTCCTTAAATTCTTTCAATGACGCAAAATTCTAAATATCTTAAACTCTTCAATACACGAGACTCGTGTTCCTTTCGCTAGCTCGCTTACAAATCCTATGTTTTGACCCACAATCCATGACAGTTTACCACGTACTCTAGACCAACATTATTAAGTGAAACCTTTGCTTAGGTTCTTTAACAATCAAAAGTAACCAAACTTATTATCCAAACCATGTAGAAGTCCTTTCAAATGCTCAATACCTAATTCGATCAATTATTTCTTACCTTACTAATTTATACCTTGACAAAACATACTACCACGAACGTAGACTCGCAATGAAAAACTTGAATTCTAATTTTAACTGTGTAGCCCAATCGCATTATCTATCAACATTAGCTCATACATTTAAGATTTTTATGAATTCATGTATCTTAGCTTTTCATTAATGGCCTCTCCATTGACCTTATCATATTCTTCACTAAACATCCAATCATACTCATTATCAAACTCAAAACCACAAAAGAACTTATCATTACGCTTGAGTTGAACGTTTGTACACTCATTTTTCAAGCCTTATTCAATAGTTTTTAACCAATTTGATGAACCCGTGACACTATTGCCATATCTAGAGCAAAACAGATAAACCAAGCATCTCTGAACCCAATTCTCAATCCCTTTGAAGATACCTCTTTAGCCTTTGTAAAAAAAGAAAATATTCTTACTCTCACCTCTTTCCGAAGGCTACACTACATCCCACTATTTTTTTCATTATGACTCTAGCTCCTTTAAATTTTATTCGAGCGGTGTCTCAGCACCTCCTATAACTTTTCATGCAACCACGCTACTAATCAAATAGTAGCAAATCATAACATTAGATACTCGCAAGTCCTTATTACCATGTGAAATTCGTTTAACCAATAATGTTTATTATATAGTTGCATCTCAATCACAATCCATCACAATCCCTTATTACCATCATGTTTAGTTAGCCCTTGCCATCACCACGAAGTCCACCTTTCCATCGGCATGACACCTTAAAACCAGTTATACCAATCAAATCCAAAGGACTAACCCACTTTTAAATGCATTTTTTCTAAAATCTTCAATTAGTTTCACACAAGTATACTCTTTGGGACTTGCTTTACCCATAACCTTGTCATTTTGGTATTTATTCATTCCCTTGGACCTTAAGATGGAATCATTGATCCCCATTTAGAACCCTCAGGATACACTTCTCAACTTAAAGCATTAATACCGTATCAATGATCCACCACTAAAATATTTCTTATGCACACTGCTTAACCTTAAACATCTGCAGTAACAACCTAGTTGGTTTCTCAATTGTGAATGCAACATCAAATCTCATTATACGAGAATGTGATACAACTGATAAATCTTTAAGTAGTTAGTATTCACACTTGACAATAGACATATTCGTTTCCATATACAACTAGTATCACACCACAAAAAATTATTAGATCCACCACTATAGCATATCATACCTACCGAGAAGATCATATCCAAATAGGTCATACATTTCTACCGATCAAATAGTTGTAAAATATTATCAAATTTGTTCTGTATCTATCCCAAGCTATATGTATTCTTTCGTAGGTCAGGTCGATATCAAAAGTAACACACTCCATAATTCTAACCAAGTAATCATCGGTACCATTGCAGTAGTCGTATCATGGCCTCTTTGATATACACTCAATCTATAAAATCGTAGTAGAGATTCTGACCTCAATTGGCACAACATCATTCTCATCATACGCTAAGCAACCCATACATTTTATGACAACTTTACTAACTGTATTTTCCAAAGTTACAGTGTTTATCATCTATCCATTCTTTAATCATTCGACTTTCAATTATCGAACCACTCCAGATATTGCCTGAACTACACAAGTATTATTCTATCTACTGGGGTAGCTAACCTAAAAAAGATAACACATTTATGAAGTCCCTCAAACCATTATTTAACCTCATCATTCAAGAATCCTCAAAATGCATCATCGAGTCATCGCCTTACTCAATCCTTTCAAATTGTTGAACATTCTTAATCTAACCACACATCATTTCCATAAGTTTATCACTTCCACTTTAGTACTAGGTCTAACATTCAAGCCATATACGACACACCAACTGCTCACATGAGGAACTACACACAATAGAGTTGCAAGAAGTGAAGATTTTTCCTAAAAGTCACTATAGCCTCTCGAAGATAAGTACAGACGTCTCCGTATCGATTCTCGAGACTCTACTTAGACTCGGCTCGTACATATGTGAGACCTATGAACCTGGGGCTCTGATACCATTTTGTCACAACCCAAAAGTTTATGTGATGACACTCGTCTTATCCCACCAAGACAAGTCAGCCTAAAACCCAAATATCATAAAAATGCGGAAGTAAGATAAATTGAAACCTTAAAATATCATAAGTGCGGATAATTAAGTCAACTTAATAAAACCTCCAAAATCTGGTTCTCACGTGTGCATGCCTCTAATGTATTACAATTGATTCAAAAGAAAAACAAAAGTCTAAAATGACATTGTTTCTAGAATAGAACAAAATCATAAATAGGAGTAAGAAGGTCTGTTGAGATGACAAACAACTACCTCAAAAATCTCCAAGAAGCCTCATAAAAGAAGAGAATGGAAAGTATCACAAAAATCTAGGCTCCTAACCTACAAAAAATATAGAAGCAAGGGGTGAGTACCAAACCACACGGTACTCAACAAGTAAACTTGTAAACACAAGCTAATGGAATAGAATACGGATACTCCTTACACTCCCAACCGAACCTCCACAACTACAACCTGCATAAAATCAACCCAACCTAACAGTTCACAATTTACAAAGCACACAGCTCAACAACAACACTCTAACAATTTCATATTCTCTACAACAAGCTCAATATTCATCAATCACAAGTTCCACAAAAAGGCACTCACAAGATCAGCAACACACAAGATCAAGTTCATCAATGATAAAGATGTGCAATGCAATGAAATGTAATGTCAAGTATAGTGATGCATGTCTGACCAAACGATACACACCCGCTGTCTCTCAGTCCGGGACCTATGAGGGACATATTTGTCCATTCATCCATGATGGCGCGTGACACGTCCCTCAATAATAGAATCCATCGCGGCATGCGATACGTCCCTCAAAATATAGTATCTATTGCGGCGCACGACACGTCCCTCGAAATGGTACATCCTCTTTAATTTCTTACTCTTTCCCAATTCACATAACACTTGTCACAATCATGTCTCAGAACAATGCAAATAACATGTTCACACAAATAATGAAGAGATGACCATTTTCATAATAATGCATAATTCACAACAACACAATCGTTATACACCATCAACAATGAGTCAACAAGTCTTTAAAACCATTCTCGATACATCACACACCAACAATTAATCACATTGCCTTTTATTACTATTTTTACATCATTAGAATTAATCGATATGGACAAGTCAACCCATCACCAAGTCTCATTACCCCCAAACACATATTACAAAGAAATACACGAATTCCATACACTTAACAAGGGTTTAGAAATTCACTTGCCTCAATTAATCAACAATTCAATCTAGGACTTGAGCCTTCCCTTTTCGTTGAGCTTCCAAAATAATGCAATCTATTCACGTAAATAATCACAGTAAGATTTCTAACCCAACAACGCCCATATTATAATATGTCTAGTCTATACCCAAAAAAAACTCACCCAAATCTTTAATCAAGTTCCTAAGTTTCAAGCCTAGGGTTAAGTCCTAATTTCTTTCCAATATCATAAATCTAAGGGTATTGACATAATACCATACACCTAACACTTAATTACATTACCAATATATCAAAACTTGAATCATAATACTGTAACATCTCACAATTTTAAATAACTAGGAAGAAGCTAATAATTGGAAATAGTCATTTTTGGAAAGAATGAAAATCTGGAAAATTTTGTTAAGTTAGAAAAAGTGAGTTTTTTGTCAACTTCAAATGGCCATAACTTCTAGCTCAAGATGAGTTAGGAGCACTTCCAGATATAGTAGGAAATCTCTTGGAATGGTCTTTTCAACGCCGCCAAGTTTGCGCGATTCCGAGTTTGAAAGAGTGAGATATGTCCATTGGAAGTTGGGATGTTCAAATAAAGAAATGTCCAATCCAAATTTTAGAAGGGCAATATGGTCTTTTCACCACCCAATTAATTAATTTCGTTTTTGGTAATTAAGTTAGGGTCTAAACTGATTGGATTCAGTTTACGCTTTTGGAAAAGAGTTAGGGTTTTAGAGAAGAGAAAAGAAGAGGAGGAAAGAGAAAGGGAAAGCAAGGAAATCGTCAAGTTCTTTAAGCTTATGTCATGGATTTCATCGGGGGTGATCCCTACAAGGTGTATGAGATCACATAGCGTTGGGTTAGTTCACCCACGCGCCAATCATGATTTAATTCAGTGAATTTAAGTCTTTGAAAGTTTAGAAATTGAATTCATGATTAATGTTGTTGAAAGTTTCATTGAATCTTGATTGATGAGTTGTTGAGAAGTTCTTGTGATTTGATACATATTTTCGGGTGTAATTTCGGTTTGAATATATCATATATTAAAAAAGATGTTGACTACTGCCTAGTGTTGACCTTACCAGAAGGTTCGCAAGGTTTTGTGGTGTATTGTGATGCATCTAAAGTTGGTTTGGGGTGTGTATTAATGAAAAATGGCAAGGTTATAACTTATGCCTCCAGACAGTTGAAAGTTCCTGAGAAGAACTACCCAACCCATGATCTAGAGTTTGCTGCCGTAGTATTTGCTTTGAAGATATGGCGTCATTATTTGTATGGTGTTCATGTTGATGTATTCACTGATCACAAGAGTCTTCAATATGTATTTACTCAGAAAAATCTCAATCTCAGACAGAGAAGGTAGTTAGAATTACTCAAGGACTATGACATGAGTATTCTTTACCACCCAAGTAAAGCTAATGTTATTGCTGATGCCTTAAGCAGGTTGTCTATGGGTAGTACCGCCCATGTTGAGGAAGAAAAGAGAGAGTTAGCAAAAGATGTGCACATGTTTGCATACGTGGGAGTCAGACTTATAGATTCCACAGAAGGAGGAATAGTGGTGATGAATGGGGCTGAATCATCATTAGTGTCAGAAGTAAAAGGCAAGCAAGACCAAGATCCTATTTTGCTTGAATTGAAGGCAAATGTTCATAAGCAAAAAGTATTAGCTTTTGAACAAGGGGGAGATGGTGTGTTGAGTTATCAAGGTAGGTTGTGTGTACCGATGGTGGATGTACTCCAACAGAGGATCATGGAGGAAGCTCATAACTCCAGATATTCCATTCATCCGAGTTCCACCAAGATGTACCGTGACTTGAGAGAAGTCTATTGGTGGAATAGTATGAAGAAGGGCATTGCAGAGTTTGTTGCTAAGTGCCCAAATTACCAACAAGTTAAAGTAAGCACCAAAGGCGCGATGGTTTGGTTTAGAATATAGAACTTTCGGAATGGAAGTGGGAGATGATTAATATGGACTTCATCACAGATTTACCAAGGTCTCGCAGACAGCATGATTCTATTTGGGTGATTGTCGAAAGAATGACAAAATCAGTCCATTTTCTGCTAGTAAAGACTACCTATTCAGCAGAAGATTATGACAGGTTATATATTCAGGAGGTGGTAACACTTCTTGGAGTCCCAGTCTCCTTTATTTCAGATAGAGGTACACAATTTACTGCACAATTCTAGAAATTTTTTCAGAAAGGTTTGGGTTCAAAGGTGAACTTAAGTACTGTCTTTCATCCTCAGACTGATGGTCAAGCAGAGCACACTATTAAAACATAGAAGATATGTTGAGGGATTGTGTGATTGATTTTAAAGTTAATTGGGATGATCACCTACCCCTTATTGAATTTGCTTACAACAATAGTTACCACTCTAGCATTCAAATGGCTCCATATGAAGCTCTTTATGGGAGAAGATGTAGATCTCCTATTGGATGGTTTGAAGTTGGTGAAGCTGGGTTGATAGGACCAGATTTAGTTCATCAAGCTATGGAGAAGTTGAAAGTGATTCAAGAGAGGTTGAAAATGGTGCAGAGTCGTCAGAAATTCTACACTGATGTTAGGAGAAGGGAGTTAGAGTTTGAAGTAGATGATTGGGTATATTTGAAAGTTTCACCCATGAAGAGTGTTATGAGGTTTGGTAAGAAGGGGAAGCTTAGTCCCCGGTATGTTGGTCCTTACAAAATTTCCAAGAGAATTGGCAAAGTAGCTTATGAGTTGGAGCTACCATAAGAGTTAGCAGCAGTTCATCCGGTATTTCATGTCTCTATGTTGAAGAAGTGCATGGGCGATCCTTCATTGATTATACCAACTGAAAATATTGAGATCAAGGATAACTTATCTTATGAAGAGATTCCGGTTCAGATTTTAGATCACCAAGTTCGCAGGTTGAGGACAAAAGAGGTAACATCAATCAAAGTTCTTTGGAGGAACCAGTTCGTTGAGGAAGCTACTTGGGAAGCTGAGGAGGATATGAAGAAAATATATCCACATCTCTTTGAATTCGGAGAATTTCCAAATCAAGGTGCTGATTCTCTTCTTAGTACTCCTTAAATTATAAGTTGGCATGTTGTGTTGCATTTTCTTGTTGGGTGATTGAACTGAATATTGCATGTTACACCTTAGCCTAGTAAGTGTAATCTCATTCGAGGATGAATGTTCTCAAGGGAAGATATTATAATATCTCACAATTTGAAATAACTAGGAAGAAACTAATAATTGGAAATAGTCATTTTTGGAAAGAATGAAAATCTGGAAAATTTTGTTAAGTTAGAAAAAGTGAGTTTTTGGACAAATTCAAATGGCCATAACTTCTAGGTAAAGATGAGTTAGGAGCACTTCCAAATATTTTAGAAAAGATCTTGGAAAAATATTTCCAACGCCACCAAGTTTGCACGATTCTGAGTTCATATGAGTGAGATATGCCCATTGGAGGTTGGGCTGTTCAAATAAAGAAATGTCCAATCCAGATTTTAGAAGGGCAGTATGGTCTTTTCACCACCCACTTAATTAATTTCAGTTTTGGTAATTAAGTTGGGGTCTAAACTGATTGGATTCAGTTTACGCTTTTGGAAAAGAGTTAGGGTTTTAGAGAAGAGAAAAGAAGAGGAGAAAAGAGAAGGGGAAAGCAAGGAAATCGTCAAGTTCTTCAAGCTTAGGTCGTGGATTTCATCGGGGGTGATCCCTACAAGGTATGTGAGATCACATAGAATTGAGTTAGTTCACCCACGCACCAATCACGATTTAATTCAACGAATTTAAGTCTTTGAAAGTTTAGAAATTGAATTCATGATGAATATTGTTGAAAGTTTTGTTGAACCTTGATTGATGAGTTGTTGAGAAGTTCTTGCGATTTGATTCATATTTTTGGGTGTAATTTCAGTTTTAATCTATCATATATTGAGGGTATAAATGATCCTAAGTGTTTAGGGTAAGAACCATTGAAATTTAGAGGGTTTAGAGTTGAAAAACGGAGAAGAAAAGTCGGGGAACACCTGGGGATGGTCCTGGCGCGTCGCGCCTCTCAGAGCCCCAAAAGAGGCGTCCTAAACTTTGACCTCTGGGGCGCCGCGCCAGCCAGAGCGCCCCAAGTCAGTTTCTGAGCTTCAAAGGCTGGCGCCCCGCGCCTCTCAGAGCGGCAGGGACGCCAGTTCTTCCCATTCCTCCCCCATCTTTTCGTACTAGTTCCTTAGCAACTTACCTATGTTTTCTAGTTGATTCCAACACTCTAAGGTACATCTAAACATCATGAAATTATCCATAAACATGAGATCATGAACCTTGAATCCATAATTCAATTCAACGAAAGTTAAGAGTCAAGTCTAGAAGTTAAGAAGCAAGTCAAGAGAAGTTTATAAAGTTTTCAAAAGTCTTTCACAAACGTTTTAACTTTGTTTTAAGACTTAAGCTTGAGTTGAGTAAAGAGTAAGAGTGAAGTTCAATTCTTAAAAGAAGTATATGGAAACTAAGTATTCCCAAGTTTAAAAATATTTTCACATTTGAGAAAGAAAGGGAATATCGATTCCAAGAGAGCTTTTAAGCTAAGTTTTGAGTAATTATCTCAAACCAAAGAAAGAGTTTTGTTTTCACAAACACATGAGCTAAGTATATTTTGGGAGTAGTATTGAGCACCGATATGAGGATGCGAGTTCATATTAACTCAAGTCTCCATAAATCATGTAGTCATCATGAATAGTAAAGGATCATACTTTTTAGATGACTCCTTAAGAAGCTTTTAGCATAGACTATTGGATCCACTTAGTAGTTTAGGTTATATACCCCCGACAAGGTATAGGACGGTCCTTGACAGTGTGAGGTAAAACGTTGTATCACCACTTAGGCTCATAGTGGTGGTTGTCGGTTAGAGAATCTCCCACATAAAGTATATTACTTTCTTATATGAGTAAAGTTGAGTTTTTATTGCATTTTCTTTAACGAACTAAGTTGTTTTACAAGCTTTATATATATTGCATGTGTCTTATTGCTTTATATTGAGTTAAGTTGTTCAGGAGTTGAGTAAAGTCAAGGTAAGTGCTCCTTTCAGATTCTTTTCAAGCCTATATCTTGTTTTAGCATTCCAACTAGCATACTCGTACATTCAATGTAATGATGCTAGTTGGACTGCATCTTATTACGATGCAGACGCAGGTAACCAGGATCAGCACGCAGCGCCTCGTTGATCCAGTTTGAGCACTCAGAGTCAGTTGGTGAGCCTCCTTGCTTTCCGGAGGACTCCTTTTACTTGCTTTCTAGTCTTTCAGATGTTAGGATGATCGGGGGTTTTGTCCCGACATTCCTCTTTGTTTTAGAGGCTTCATAGACAGTTAGTAGTTCAATTGTCTTTACATTATCATTCATATGTTAGAGACTTGAGTTGCCATTTTGGTCAAGTTGAATGTTGACTTTTAAATATTCTAAGTTATTTTATTAAACTATTGAGTAAGTGCTTTTGATCATTATATATATGCATATAGTCTTCCGCTGAGTAAGTAAGCCATGCCAAGGGTTCGCTTGGGGCCAACAATGGTTCTCGAGTGCCAGCCACGTTCAGGATGTAGGCTCAAGGCGTGACAAATACGATAATAATAAGAAAATCAAAAGAAAACAGCGAAGTAAATTACGAATAATATGGTGAGAACACTTACTGTTTCCAAACCTTACATTGAAACACCATATGTTTCTATTTACTAATTTAATCATCATTGACTAATCATGTCCTAAATCATTACGTAATGATTGGCCATCACACCCTTTTTCTCCATTAAAAAGACGGACTACACAGTCTTCTAACTTAAAACCCATTTAATTGTTTCTCTTTTACTTTAACAATCAACCATACTAATAATAAAAAAATAATAATATGATATCTATGATATATATACAACAATACAAAGGTTTGGACGATTACCTGATGACCTTACGTTCTCCGTTCCTCTTTGTCTATGTGCCGCCGATGCACAGGCTAGTTTCTTTCTTCTCTTTATTTTCTTTTCTAAATTAATTATGTATTAAAAGTAATAATTCCTACTAACCTATTTTAATATTTCAGACTTGACCCATTATTATTAAAAATAACCAAATTATTCACAAATTAATTAATTATAGTTAAATGACTATTCAAAATTATCAAAAATGACCTTTCGGATCCGGGTCATTATAATAAGGCACGGCCACAAAACGCAGATAGCTCGTGCCTTTTAAGGCGCATAGGAGTTCACACCTTACTCAATTTAACCTGATTTAAACGGCGTTAAGAAAAGTTGTTCTTTTGGTTCTCAACTCAATTTTATTGCCCTTTTGGATTTTTTAGCCAATTTTCTTCCCCTTTTGGCTCCGGAATCATATCTAAACTATTACTCATTAGTTTGAGAACACATCTCTCTCTATTACTACACTCTCTTCTTGGCGTGTGTATTACACACTCTCTTTTATTTTTAAAACTTTGTCACATGATATTTACATTGACAAAAAAAAACATTGGAAAATATTTAACAAATGAGAACTTCAAATTCAAATAATTAATCTCATATCAAGTTCTTACCTTTTAAACTATTTTTCTTTTTTTGAAATTTTTAGTTTTTGTTATATTCGGTAAGCAAGTAGAAAATATTTTATTAAAATTATTTGTATATATCCAACCCAAAAAAAATAATCTTTTAAGGGATGGGTAGGAATTTTAAGAAGAGATTAAAAAAAATGTATAAATCTTTTGAGGGATAGATAGGAATTTAAAAAAAAATATAAAATTCTTTTGAGGATGGGTTGGATTTTTTTAGAAAAATAAAAATTATAATTTATTTATAGAAGGGAAGGGGGAGGTAGAGGTAGCATTTTATGCGTGTTATTCTTCATGTGAGTGTGAGAGTTTGTTATAATGCCTAAATTGATAAAAGTATTTATGATTTGTGAGAGGGGATCATTCTTTGTGGGAGAGAACTTAAATGTTTTTGCTGAGTATAATTTTGCGTCTTAATAAGTTATTGTGAGCATTGATTGATAACGGCTAGTCGTTGTTTGAAGCTTTTAATGCATAATTAGAAGTTATAAGCTTTGAAACTGACTTTATCATAGCACTTGCATGTTAACTCTCAAGAAGAACTCTTTGAAGATATCTTTATTGAACTAGCTGATATGATGTTTTATTTTAGGACAAAAAAAGTTAAGTTAGGGGTGTTGATGAGTCAAGGATGTTGAACTCATTTTAGTCTTCTAGTTCACCAAAGTAATGTCTTTGATGCCCATTTATACTCTTTTCTGATCAAAGTGTGTTTATATTTCAATTATGAAAGCATAAGGATGATATGGAGCTAAAAGAGATCAAAAGAAGTCAAATACTTAAAAAATAGGCAAAGGGCGAAGCGGAGGATCACCCAAGTTAACTCGGCGCATCGCCTAGTGGAACAATCATTGCTGAAGGTTACAGTTCTCAACTCCCCAAGTTCATGACAGTTGGCGATGGAAGGGAGAAGTCGATGCATCGTCGAAGTAACTCGGTGAAGGATTTTGATATTGCTGAGAGTTACAAGCAATTGAAGAAAAAATCAAATCTAAGAAGTCCGATTGGCAATGGATCACATGTTCAACACATCACCAATCCGTTTGGCAATCCTAACTAAGCTTACTGAGTGGACTCAAAAAGAAATTTTCTGAACAATTTTACAATAATATAAATAGCTTTTTGAAGAGAGAAATAGATACTTTTCACTTTTCTAAGTTTTCTTGTTCTCTCTGCAAGACCTTTCTATTGGGGAAGAAGTATGTACTTGAAGATTTGTGAAGTTAACCTTCTTGAGATTGAAGGTTTTGAGGATTAATTTCTTAGGATTTTCAATTGAGTAGTTGTTGAGAGTGGTAACTTTGGTATAATTCTTTTATATTTTATGATGAGTATCTAATCTTGCTATTCTTAGGGGGTGTGTGATGTATGGCTGATTAATTACAATTGGGTGTTGGTTGATTACTTATTAAATGTTGTTTTTATATGGGTTAAGTTGCCCTTAATGATTTCATCTATAATTTGAGGTTGTAAACTCTCGTTTACTTTAGATCTTTAAGGTTGCTTGTGAAAAATTATTAAAGTAAAAGGAGATGATTGATAATGACTTAATTTAGTTCGTTTGACAGCTAAAGCTTAATATAATTTGGTTGAATTAAAGTCTTAGATTGATTTAAATACTATACATGTTGCGGTTTGATAAAACCCACATGATTTGTGATGGTTGACTGATAAATAACTATCATTATTTTTTTTATGTAGTTTATCCATTGACGATTAATTGAATTTAGCAATTAACAATACCCAATTTGTAAGATTCTATTTAATACTAGCACACTCCTAAAAATTTCAAATTACTTGTGATAAATCCATGTTTTAAGCTTGTAATTGTGTAGTATTGCATTAAATCCAGCATTCAGATTTCGTATTCTAGTTGTTACTTAAAAAACCTCCCAATTTACTTATATGCATAAATTGTATCAACTCACAAACTTCTAGTGAGATTAAGCACAACACATTATAAAGTGAATTATATTCATTCATTTCATGCGGACCGACCCAAACTCTTCGTTGGGTTTTACATTGAATATGATCGTTTACACATTAAATTTTAGGTGTTTAGTTGACCGTTATCAAACTTCTCTTCCTTTTTGGAGGAAAGTCCGCAGTTGAAGAAGATTTTCCGTGGAAGCAATAGATGTTTCACCTCTTTTCTTTTGCTTAGTTTGGGATATCCATCGAGCGGAAGCCACCGGATCGAGTATAGGGTCAGATATCAATGTTCGATCAAAATACACATATTTTAAGTATTATTTGTCTCACATTTTAGTAACTTTAATTGTATTTTTGAATATTCATTATGTTATTTTGTGCATAATATTATATTATGATCTTTGATATTAAACGATATAAAAATAAAGAGATTTAAAGTTAAAACAATAAAAAGAGACACTTTGATGACAATTAAAGATAACACTATTGATGATAAGAAACAAATATTCGCAACCACAATTAAGCAAGGTAACAAATGAATATTGCAATGAAATTGTTGGAATCACAGAATATGAGAAAAAATCGCACAAAGGTTAGTTGCTAGCTACACACCTTGCGGGGCGAGGACAACACCTTTCTCTCTACCTCGTGCGGTGATGCCTGATTTTTTAACCTCAATTAATTCCCAATTCATTTTTGTGCTCAGTTATTTAGTTTAGAACTTTTCCTACACCTATAAACAATCTTTTAAAATGTTGTGGAAGACAACTTTTAATAAAAAAAGAGCTTTTAAATTGTGGAAAGAGGCGAATGCTAAGAGAAATTTTACAAGAGCTAGGAGGCGTTGTGGAGGCCAGAGATTTGTGGTTTAATCTTTCCTTCTCGTATTATATATTTTTATGTATTTGGGATGAATTGTTATATATCATCACTATTGATAATACTAATTTTTTTTTTGTATTTGTTTTGTTTCTTCTTATGTTTCTCTTGTAGCGTGACCTTATCAATTTTTCTTGGTGACGATTCCCTAACAACAACCTTATTCTAAATATTTACACTGAGATCATCCTCATCCAGATCCACATCCTTATTACTAGTATTATGAATCTCCTGATGTGAACTCCCTTCCTAATGTACCTATATTGATGTTATTTGTTGTGAAATATTGTAATGACCCTGAAGGTCATTTTTGGAAAGTTCTGAAAAATTATCATTTTATCCATTTCGATAGTTGTCCCAAGTCATGTTGGATAGTTTATGAGATTATTTTTATATCAGAATCGAAAAATTGTGATTTTTGAGAGTTTTAGAATTTTGGAGACTCTTAAGTTGATATAAGTGACTTTAGTCATTATACGGAACTACTAGTATTAGAATGGAATTACGTTAGTTTCATCATCTCCTAAATCCAGAATTTGGTCTAGGAGTATTGTAGTTCTTAGTTGCAAAGTCTTTATGTGGACTTGTACTTTAGACTTGGAAGTTTAAGTGATTTTTGGACAACATTTGAATTTAGTTAACATTCAGTGTTAGGGAGTTCATATTCGATTTTAGATGATTGCATTGGATTCAGGAGATGATTTTAGGCCCAGGTAAGGTCTTGATTCATTTTTACAAAGGTGCTCAGAACAATTTGATATTTTTGAGTGAAAGTTAGCTTATTGTGACTTTAATGAATGTCGGGTCAAGAAGACCTTGAATTCATGTTTAAATGGTTTCACTGAGTATGAAACGTCGATTTTAGTTTGGTAGCATATCTTGTTTGTGTGGATGGAATTTCGACGAATCCCAAGGGTCATTCCGTGAATGTTTTGTGCCTTCATCCGATGTCCTCCTTCGCGTTCGCAAAAGTTTGTCCATGTTGCAAAGGTTAGGTGGTCTAGCCTCCGTGATCACAAGACCACATTCGCAGAAGGCTGAGCTATTTGGACTTTGCGTCTATAGAGCCTTGCCTGCGTTTATGAAGGGTTAGGTTTCTTGGTCTCCGTGATCGCAAAAGGGTGACCGCAATCACGGAGAACATTTTACTAGATAGTTTAATGAATTCTAAAATCGAGGTATTTTCTTCATTTCACCATTTTTGGACTTGGAGAATCTAGAGTGGCGATTTGAAAGAAGGTTTTCAAGATTTATTGATTAGGTAAGTGACTTTAACCCCAAACTCTTCATTACCCATTTACTTCTTCATAATTTTGATATCGAATCATTATTTTTGAACTCAAGTATAGAGGGTCTTTCTCATGAACACATATTTTAAGTAAATTGGAGTTTCACGAATAGCTTTAACTCGTCTTTCAATTTGATTTCACTCATGAGTTTCAAATTCGTTGGGTATTATGATTTTTCATAAAATTTCAGAACTATCCTTAGTTCTTGGAAATGACTTTTTGAATCCATTTGGACCTGATTTTCAAAATCAACTTTATAGGTGTTGTTGTTCATGATCTATTATAGAGATTTTATATTTGATTAGATTATGTGGAGTCAGAGACTCATCATGAAGGGAATTCTCAAGTGCCGAGTTGATTTTATTCTCTTTCAAGGCAAGTTGATCTCTTTGACCCTTTGTTAAGTGTATTAAACATTGTATGACTTGTTGCATATTTGAAAGTAATGGGGAA
Organism: Solanum chiquidenum; assembly: GCA_029582725.1. Classification (NCBI taxonomy): domain Eukaryota; kingdom Viridiplantae; phylum Streptophyta; class Magnoliopsida; order Solanales; family Solanaceae; genus Solanum; species Solanum chiquidenum. Next base: position 26,886 of record JAJOOS010002579.1, read on the forward strand.
TGATGAAGGTTCTTGTAAATCATATTTTTTGTCAATTATTTTACGTTTTTTTTAATGATTATGTGAGGATAAAAAGATGAATTCGTTGATATGATAATGTGTGATGTGCCACGAGTGATTTGGATGGTCATATTGACTCACTTTTGATAATGTGTCATGAGTGTATGTGATTGGTTATTGGTATGGAATCTATTATCCTCTCATTGTGCATATGAATATACTTATTTGCACTGGTTCTGAGACACTATTATGAATTATGCCATTGAAAAATGGTTCCAGTGAGTGTTCTATTGTGATAGAAAATAGTTTCGACGAATGAATTATGCTGATGGAAAATAGTTCTGGCGAATGAATTATGTCGATGGAAAATGATTCTGATGAATGAAATATGTTAATGGAAAATGGTTCTGATGAGTGAATTATGTAGATGGAAATGATTTTGTCGCATGCATAGACTCATATGTCCGTGATGTACCGCGAAATTTTGGCACATTTGATGCTTGAAAACTAAGAATTGATACTAAAATTGAGTGTATTTATGTGGATATAATGCGTTTGGTAGTGTTTGTATGGGTGAAACATGTGGACGTGAAAGAGGAAAGAAAAGAAGGTTGTTGACAACCAAATGCTAAGTGAAGACCACGGAGCCCATTACGAGTCGTGGTTCACTAAACGAGCCATCGTGAAACTCGTGAAGAGGAAGCAGTAAACTGGAGGTTGATGCAGCTGATGACATAATTCTCCAAGTGAAGACCACGAGAATTATGACGGGCCGTAGTTCTTGTCACGAATCGTGGTGTTGCCCGTGGAGATAAGTCAGTAAGAAGACTTTAAGGAGCCATACTATGGGTTGGCCAAGTAAAGACCAAGGACGCCCAAACGGGCTGTGGTCATCATAACAGGGCGTGGTGATGATCGTGATGTATTTCCAGTGGGTAGACCTCGAGAAGCTGAAAAGTGAATTGGCCAAGTTAAGACCACGGGTACCTAGATGGACCGTGGTCATTGTCACGACCCATGGTGACGTCCGTGACAGGAATCTAGTGTGCAAGCCTTGAAGAACCAAGCCTTGAGAGTTCCAGTACAGGCCATGGAAGGCTTTACATATCGTGAAGCCCTTGACGGACCGTCAAAGAACTCGTGAAGTTGTGCGACAGATCATGCCTACTTTGAGTAGAACTATTTTTAGACACTTTATTTGAATTAATTAGGTCATTTTTTTATGTTTTATCTGGTCTAACCTTGAATGACGGACATGTTTCCATTATTATCAATTTTTTATTTTTTATTTTAACATTGAATTAAGTTCGAAGATTGGATTTCCGGTTCTTGAATTATCAAAGTGGCTTGTTGATTTGTTTATTATCGTAAGTACTTTCTAAATATGTTTTCATTGTATATTTCTGAATGTTTACGTGAAATCATGAGTGGCTAAATACCACAACTAGGATTGTGGGATCTATGACGTGAATCGAATTGTAATTCCGTAAAATGAGTGATAGGCGATTTATATTTGCTAATTATAATCTAGATTTTATTATTAACATATTCGGATGAGTGAACGCATTGGAGTGAGCCTGTATCTATTATTTGTTCGAGAGAAAAGTAATAGTTGGGAAAAAGCTAAATTAACTTGAAAAAATGGAGTCAAAGTTTGAGTTTGAGAGAAAAGAACTTTAACACCATTGTAAACTAGGGTAAAACTAGTAACACTCTAGGACCAAGAGGACTTGAGTGAACAATATCTGATTAGACTGAGAAGTATCAGATTTATCTAACTCGTCTGTGTTTTGTAGAGATAAATTGCCTGAAACTCAACTACGGAAGAACATTAGGTGTAACGTTATGGGGAACACAATCCTGGTTTCTTTTAATCATCGAAACAACTTGAGAACTGAAAACTCTGTTAATTGTTAATCTAGATTTTGATTTCAAATCTTTGTTACTAGAACATCACAACTAAACCCATTTTACTTTTCATACTTGTTTCTTTAGGAAATAATAATGACATTTGAGTAAAACGCGATAGTGAAATCATTTCTGTAAAGAAATTCTCTGTGGGATCGACCTCAACTCACGTTGAGTTCTATAAATTAACTTCGACCATTTATATCTCTTAATTGTGGTGTAAGTTTGGACGTATCAAATTTTGGCGCCGCTACCGGGGAATTTCAATTCAGAAGTGTTTTACTAGCTTTTATTCTAAGTGTAGTTAGATTTCCTAATTTTACGTCTTGTTCTTTGTCTGTGTCTCTTTCAGGTGAGTGTGACTGTGTATGCCAAATACCAGAAGTAAGGGAGCCCTATTAGTCCCATACGACCCAAAACTTCAGAAAACAATCCGCAAAATGGTGAATGCACAAGAACTTGAGGCACAGAGACAGAGATTTGGATTGGAAGCTGAAACCGTTGTAAAAGGTATTCAGCCAAATGTCTGAACAACCCGCCTAGGGCGGTGGACGAAAACATAGCAGTGGATAGAATCATTCCTCATAACCGCCCACCAATAGCTCCAAGGGGTAGAGCACAACATATAGCTCACATGATGTATGAAGAGGATGACTTAGACTTGGATAGAGCTGGAGCTACTGGAGCGATATTGTTACCTGCATTACCTCCAGGTGTTAAATTGACAATTACCACCATTATGATTCAGCTGTTGAATCTGAAAAGTATGTTCAGGGGTGCAACTGGTGATGATGCTAATCAACATCTGACGAATTTTGTGTTTATATGCAATTCACAAGAAATCCCTGGGGTTAGCCAGACAACAATGAGACTGAGACTATTCCCATTGTCACTTACTGGAGAGGCAACCAATTAGTTGAATGAGATGCATGATGACTTAATCAGGACTTGGACTTAACTGAAGGAAGATTTCCTGGAACGATTCTTTCCAGTATCAAAAGAGTTGCAGATGAAAGATGAGAGCTATCAGGAGAAGCGATGCATGACATCTGGTGGGGATTCAGCCAAAAGCTGAAGAAGTGTCCAAACCATGGTCTAACTGAGAGACATCTAAAACATGCATTTTATAGATCTTTAAATTATGTTACTAAACCTGTTTCTGATCCAGTGTGTGGAGGATCATTTATGAGGAAGCCATTCTCAGAGAGCATGCAACTGATGGACGAGGTGTCAAAGAATAACAGGGCATGGTACACCAGGGATGCAAACATAGGAGATCTTGGGTACACATTTGAATAGTCAGCTGAGCAAAGGAAAAAAGAAGAAGAAAGGGATCAAGACATGGCACACATAAGGACCAAAATAGATCTACTTACGAAGCATATTGTCTTAAAGTCTGAAAAGGTAAATGCTTTGGGACAGCCAAACAGGTATGAAGATAGGATATCGATCTAGATGAGAAGGTTAATTACCTGGGCAACCAAGGAGGTTTCTGAAATTATAACTCGGGAAACTAAGGTTACAATTATGGAAATACAGGTCGGAACTACTCAAGGGAAGGACAATATGATGGGCCAGCAAACAAAGAGCAGGGAAACTGGCAGAACATATATGGGTACATAAATTATCAAAGTGGTGTGTAAGTGCCCCCAGGTAATAGAGACCGGTCAAGTGGTAGTTCCAGCGGGTCTAAGCTGGAAGACATGTTAGCCAAGGTGCTCCAAAAAGTTGAATCAAGTGATGTAGGGGTGAAGGAGATGAAAAGTGATTTCTCCAGTATGAGTCAATTGGTAGACTCTCACACCACCTGTATCAAGCAAATTGAGCAGCAGGTCGGGCAACTTTCAGCCTCATTAAATCAGAGGAATAATGGGTCACTACCAAGTAACACGATCCAAAACCCTAAGAAGGACGGTTATTGTATGGCTATTACCACCAGGAGTGGTAAGATTCTTACTGACCCAATTTCTGCAGGTACTAAACATGAGTAGGTGTTGGAGCAAGCTAGAAGAGAAGAGGATGAAGTTAAACAAGTAGATGACTTGGAGGATGCTCAACCAATATCAAAACCAGCAGGAGCAAAAAAAAAAAGAGGTTGAGGGAACTTTGCCTTTACAGCATAACCCAAGACCACCTCCTCCTTTCCCTCAAAGACTTAAAAATAAATACGAAGATGGGAAATTTGCGAAGTTCATCACCATGCTGCGACAACTGTCAGTAAGCATCCCATAGGTGGAAGCACTAAAGCAAATGCCAGAATATGCCAAGTTCATGAATGACTTGGTCACAAAAGAAAGAGCTTTAAGTATTGATTTAACTGAGAATGTTCATCACTACAGTGCTATTACTACCAGATCTCTGGTACAGAAGAAGGAGGATCCGGGTGCATTCACCATACCGTGCACCATCGGATCAATCAAATTTGCAAAGGCCTTGTGTGACTTAAGGGCCAGTATAAACTTGATGCCGATGTCCATCTACAAGCAACTGAGGTTAGGAGTTCCAAAACCCACAGCCATGAGGTTGATGATGGCAGATACGTCAGTGAAGTGACTTGTGAGCATCATATGTGATGTGCTCGTAAAGGTGGACATGTTCATATTTCCGGCAGACTTCGTGATCTTGGATTACGAAGTGAATTTTGAGGTTCCCATTAGTTTGGGAAGACCATTTCTAGCCACATGGCGAGCATTGGTAGATGTTGAGCGAGGAGAACTGAAATTCAGACTCAACAAAGAAGAGGTAAAGTTTAATATTTGCAGGTCCATGAAGCATCCACATGACATGAATATGGTGTCGACAATAGAGGTTTTTGATGAAGAAGAAATGGGAGCAGCCATTGAAGAGAGATTGGCTGTTGAAACCTTAAGTGCAGTGCTGATGAATTTTGAAGTTGATTTCCAGTCTGACTATTTAGAGAGCGTGAATGCTTTGCAGGGTATGGGAGCACACTCTTATGCTCCAAAGAAATTGGACCTGAATTTGAAAAACAAGCCAAGTCCTCCAGCAAAACCATCCATTGAGGAGCCACATGTGCTGGAACTGAAACAGTTACCCAGTCACCTGAGGTATGTATTTTTGGGAGCTAACAACACTTTACCTGTGATTTTGGCTGCAGATTTGAATGATGAACATGTTCAAGTTGTGATCAAAGTGTTGATAAGGTACAAAAGGGCCATTGGGTGGACCATTGCTGACATTATCGAGATAACTCCAGGTATATGCACCCATAAGATTCAACTTGAAGAGGAATGCAACCCAAGCATTGAACACCAGCGGAGGTTAAACCCACATATGCAAGAGGTGGTAAAAAAAGAGATCATCAAGTGGTTAGATGTTGGGTGGTGTACCCCATTTCTGATAGTCACTGGGTCAGCCCAGTGCAATGTGTGCCCAAAAAGGATGGTATGACTATGGTTGCGAAATGCAAAAAATGAGTTGGTCCCACAAAGACCATTCACTGGATGGCGAGTGTGCATGGACTACAAAAAGCTGAACAAGTGGACCTTGAAGGATCACTTCCCAATGCCTTTCATGGACCAGATGCTTGACAGGTTGGCTGGAAAAGGGTGGTACTGCTTCTTAGATAGATACTCTGGCTACAACCAGATATCGATTGCTCTTGAAGATCAGGAAAATACTACATTTAATTGTCCTTATGGCACATTTACGTTTAAACGCATGCCATTTAGACTATGTAATGCACCAACACCTTTCCAGAGGTATATGATGTCTATCTTCTCGGACATGGCAGAGGATACTTTAGAGGTCTTCATGGATGATTTTTTAGTGGTACGTGACACCTTTGATGACTGTTTGCTTAATCTTAGCAGGGCCCTACAGATATGCGAGGAGGCCAACTTAGTGCTGAACTAGGAGAACTGTCATTTCATGGTCAATGAAGGTATAGTCCTTGGGCATAAGGTGTCACAAAAGGGGATAGAGGTCGACAAGGCCAAAATTGAGGTGATTGAAAAGTTACCTCCGCCGATCTGTGTGAAGGTTGTTTAAAGTTTCTTAGGACATGCCGGATTTTATAGGCGTTTCATCAAGGACTTCTCTAAAATTGCACACCCTATGTGCAAGCTTTTGGAGAAAGAGGTGAAATTTGTTTTTGAAGAGGCATGTCTCAGAGCCTTTGAATGCCTAAAGGAGAAGCTGATGTTTGCACCAGTGATCATTGGCCCAAATTAGGCTAAGCCATTTGAGGTAATGTGCGATGCTAGTGGTACTGCTTTAGGAGTTATGTCGGGGTAGAAGCGCAACAAGATGTTTCATTCGATTTACTATGCTAGTAAGTCACTGAATGGAGCACAACGAACCTACACAGTTACTAAACAGGAACTACTGGCGGTGGTGTATGCTTTTGAGAAATTTAGTGCTTACTTTTTGGGTGTTAGAGTGATAGTCCATACGGATCATGCAGCTCTGAGATACCTCATGGGAAAGAAAGATGCCAAGCCAAGGTTGATCAGATTGGTGTTACTTCTTGAGGAGTTTGATTTTTAGGTTAAGGATAGGAAATTTTGTGAGAACCAGGTGGCTGATCACCTGTCGAGGTTCGGGGCTGAAAATAAAAAGGAACTCGAGCTCGGAATAAATGATTCGTTCCTGGATGAGCAGGTATTAGCCACTACTCTTGATCTTATTCCTTGGTTTGCTGATTTTGCTAACTTTCTTGTTACTGATTTGATGTCTGAGGGGCTGACATTTCAGCAAAGGAAGAGGTTCCTGCATGATGTGGGTAAGTATTTTTGGGATGAACCTTATTTGTATAGGGTGTGTCCTGATAACATCATCAGGCGATGTATTCCTGAAGCTGAGATGTTGCATATTTTAGAAGCATGTCACTCTTCTCCGGTAGGTGGTCATCATGGAGGTGCTCGGACAACCCACAAGATACTTTAGTGTGGGTACTACTGCCCATAATTCATCAGTATGTGATAGACATAGTAAGGAGTTGTGATGTGTGCCAGCAGCAAGGAGCCATCTCTCGGCGCCATGAGTTACCCATGACACCTATTCTCGAGGTGGAGCTGTTTGATGTGTGGGGCGTCGATTTCATGGGCCCATTTGTGAGCTCCTATGGGCAGAAGTACATATTGGTGACAGTGGACTATATGTCCAAATGGGTTGAGGCAGGTGTTTTTCCTGAGAATGATGGCAAGAGTGTTGTTGGTTTTCTGAAGAAGAATATCTTCTCAAGGTTTGGCACACCCAGAGCTATCATCAGTGATGGCGGTTCTCATTTCTGCAACAAGGTATTCAATGCACTTCTGACCAAATATGGGGTTAAATAGCACAAGGTTGCAACACATTATCACCCGCAGACCAGTGGCCAAGTAGAGGTGTCCAATAGAGAAATAAAGCCAATCTTGGCAAAAATAATGAATGCCAACAAGACAAACTGGGCACGAAAGTTAGATGATGCTCTATGGGCATATCAGACAGGTTTCAAGACGCTTATTGGTATGTCACCATATCAATTGGTGTTTGGAAAGGCATGTCATTTACCGGTTGAGCTTGAGCATAAAATGCTCTGGGCTTTAAAGAAATTGAACCTTAGTTAGAGTGAAACTGCAAACCTGAGACTGGATCAGATCAATGCGATGGATGAGTTCCGGTTGAGAGCATATGAAAGGTCAGCACTGTACAAAGACAGGATGAAGCTATATCATGATAAGCATATTGAGAAGAGAACCTTTACTCATGGTGACTTTGTATTACTTTTCAACTCCAGACTTCGTCTGTTTTCGGGAAAATTGAGATCCAAATGGTCTGGACCTTTAAGGTTACTCAGGTATTCTAGTCGGGTGCTATTGAGCTTGAAAATTACAAGGGCGAGAGGTTCAAAGCCAATGGTCAGTAAATCAAGGAATACTTAGGCATTCCAAAAGATGTGAAGATTGTGGAGGAATGTAAATTTGATGAAGTCTGAATAATCAAGTAACCTGCATCGCGCCACGACGTTAAATTGTGCGCTGCTTGGGAGGCAACCCAAGATGTAATTGTAATAGTAATTTTCCTTTTTCCTTATTTTTCTTTATTTTTTATAGAGTCACTATGTGTTGATGAGTGCAGGAGAGACTGGGATAAAATTTTGCAGGAACTAGGTGCAGACATCTCTTCAAGAGCAGCCTCACGGACCGTGGTTCCCTTCACGGGCAACTTCACGGTCCGTCAATCTCAGCACCAACCTAAGGGAGCTACTAGAAATTGTAAGAAAAAGGTTCACGGAAGGGTTCACGGTCCGTCAAGATTTGTATGGACCGTCTAGCCTCTCGTGAACCACATGTAAGTACTTTGCCTTCAAGTCATGATCACGAACGTGCCCATGGACTGTGATGCCTTTCACGAGCAACTTCACGATCCGTCGTCCATAACCCAGTCTTACCAATACCCGACCCGCGCTGACACAAAAATTAAAAGAATTGTATATGTGATTCCTAAGCGCCAAAGGTCGGGGTTTTCCTCTTATTCTATCTTCTATAACGGTTCTTAAAGAGTTAAAAATGGCATCCATCAATCCTTAATTCATCAAAGAATCAATGCCCTACTCTTATGTTGTCAAGAACTTCAAGTCGAGTTCACTGATTCTTCTTTTTTAGAGAAATTTTCTTCTAATCTCCAAGTTAGTCACTTCATAACTTGTTATAAGTTTGATCTTGTCTAAAAACAAGTTAGATTTACTTCGATTTAGTTGAAATTAGCATGATCATGTGATAAATAATATGGGTTGATGTTAAATTATTGTGGGTTAGTTTGCATTATGTAAAATTGATGATTTTTGTGTGTGTATGATCAGGGTATATGTGTATTGAATAAATATTGTTCTTGTTGGCTTTGTGCATGTTGAAATTAAGTGGTGTTAGTAGTTATGTTGTGAACCTGTGTTAAAAATGGGGGTAACATATCCTATAAGTGAAGTTGGGGGAAACAATGACTGATTGATTTCCCAAGTGTAAGACCACGATAGGCTTCACAGATCGTGAAAGCCACTACGAGCCGTGAAACCACTCGTGGACCACACTTGGGCATTTCATATCATCACTGGTTATGTTCACGGCCAGTATGACGGACAATGGTTCACTCCACGGGCAGTGCAACCGTCCGTGAACAATACTTAGTCAAGCCACTATTGCACACTGATTCTATCATAAATCCACGAGGGGTTTTAGGGACCGTGGTACCTACCACGGCCCGTGTGAGCTCCTGTACAGTTTACTTTTATTTTGTAAAGTTTACTTTTTGTACTTTTATTTATGTTTCGTCTTTTGATTCTGTGGCCCTTCCCAATGATAGATTGGGTGACAACATTCTTAAGGCAAGGCATCACGATGAAATTACACAGGGGAAGTCTGAGTACCCGCTAGTGTGTAGTTTTACTGATTTGTGTACTAATGAGTGTTGTGTTTCTCAGGTACTTTACCTCCCCGATGAAAGACGCAATCAAACATTCCTCCCCTACTGTGTCTCAATCGGAAGGCCATAATGCTTCCGAATCTAGTAGTTCGGAGATACAAATGAATGTTACACCTGACGATTATCCACCTTGGGATACTAGATCCATAGCAGCGAGGGCTATCCTCCAGGACACTCTTCCCCAGTCTGAAGAAGGAGGTAGTAGTTCTGATAACGGGAAGCAAATATGATGCTGCTTCGGAAAGCCAGTCGGATGATGGTTTGGAGGCAGTGCAGAGTCTGAAAGCAGCTCTCACGAAGAAACAAAAACCTATCCACCTACAGTAAATACAGAAGCTGAAACTGGAGTACGGGAGAAGGCAGATGTTGTAGATGAAGATATAGAGATCACCACTGATGATACCATGGTCCAGTATATTCACATCCACTAATATAATCCTGCAACGAGACAGTAGATGATTGACTATTTTTGTGCCATGTGGCCTGTGAACCGGTCCGAAGAATTTTTCAACAATGGTATTGTGACCAAGACTGTCGGCTTCAAGAGGAGAGCAATCATGCCTTAAACTAAAGTGGTGGTAGTTGATATCATAGCATTCCCCGACATTTATCAGACATTTCAGTTTCATCAGTTTGACTGGATGAACAACGCACCAGGAGAGTATTCTAGCCACCTAACCAGAAAATTGTATGCGTCTTATGCAGCCAAATTGATGAACTTTGCGGTAGACACTGAGACAACTAAAAGGGGACAGAAAGACATGGCCATTACATGGGGTCCACTCAACTTAATTATGGTTCGGGGCACATCAATAGACATCTTCGAGGACACTATCAACAGGATGTTGCATGGTCCGGAATATACTACACCTGCTTTACTTGGCCTTTTTTAGGGTAAACATTATGCCGTCACCAGTGACACTGAGATGGAGGCTCAGAATTCGAATGAGCGGGTGATGAGTCCACGATTAGGACTCATTTAGGGCTTATTTTTTTTATAGAGTTAGTGCCCTCAAATGCATATTTTGTCTCAGAAACTGATGTAAATGCTTGAGTTTTAGGCATTTGGACTTAGAGACAATGCATGGACACTATGGAGCAAAAAGAAACAAGGCAACCAAAAGAATGAAGAAAAGGTTGTCTGAAGATCGTCCAAACCATTGGGCGAGTCGCCGAACGGCCTTGAGCTCGCCCATTGTTCAATATGCAAAGCCCTGAAGGACAAGATCAACTACGTGATGGAAATGAGCACTCGACGAGTCGCCGAATGATTCAGCGAGGCAGTACTCTATCTCCCAAAGTCAAAGACTCAGAAGTGTTGAAGGCCAAAGCAAAAAGGCGTTAGAAATGACCAAAGGGCGAATCGTCGACTAGATCAGCGATTCCAACTAACTTCACCGAATGGATCCTTCGCAGCACACTTTCGGAAATCTATAAATAATTTTCAAATTTTATTCTTGTAAGCAACTTTAGACGGATTTTAGACTATTTTTACATTTTCAGTTTTAGCTCTAAGTTTTGGGAGACATTGTTCTTGAGCTTGAAGGTTTGAAGGATTTCAACTCCAAGAAATTGGGTGTGGGTCTTCAAGAATCTTCATCCTTGACTTGTTTAAAGACTTTATTTATCGTATCCATTTGATGTTACTTCAGTTTGGTATCGATTTCTATCTCTTTAGCATGTCTAGCTAAAACCCTAATTCTTGAGGTGTGATTATGTGAATATGGGTTAAATTTACTGTTGGGTTTTGCTTATTGTTGGTTTATTTGCTGTTTATATGTGATTTCGTTTAGTAGTTGTGTTTGAACTTAATGGGATTGTAGTTGCAAATACGATTTCATCTTTGTGTTTTTTGGCCTGCTCGAGAGAGAGCTTTTAAAACCAAAACTACTAAATCGATAGCCAGTGGTTATTGGGTCGTCGTGGGTTCAGCTCGAGAGAGTGAATCGTAGGCTCTTTCCCACACATTCAGCTCGAGAGAGTGAATGGTCTAAGGCAGAGGTTGTACTTAAAAGAGACAACTCGGTGTTCGAGAGAAACCGAGTTGATTCGGGGTAGGTTGCTCGAGAGAAAATTTACCCCCACTAAAGTCTAGCCTAGTTACATATGCTCGGCGATTTACTATCAAAAACATTTTACCCGATTATTTATTTTAGCCCATATGCCTATCACATCCCAAGAATCCCCGTCTCCATATTGGTATTCTCTTATTTTCACTGTTTTTAGTTGTAATTGCTACAAACCCCCTATTTGATAATTGACACTTGTGTCAAAACCCCTTTAATTTGTAATGTTTTTCTTCGATAATGTCTTTAACTATGGTTGACTAGAGCGAATTCGCGCTTGACCTTTAATTCTCAGAACCGCTCTCTTGGGACTCGACCCCAACCCATTCAATTGGGTTATATTATTATTGTACGATCGTAGACACTTGTATTGGAAGTTGTGTCTTGATTATGCAAATATCAAAATGGCGTCGCTGCCGGGGAGTGGTCTTACTTGAAATATTTTGGTTTAGACTAATTTTTCTTTTGTTAGTTGTAGTATACTTACATAATTTTTAGTTGTGTTGATGTTGTAAGCAGATAAATTGAAAATGGCTGATGGAAATGGTAGCAAATTGGTTGAGACGGACCAAGAAGTCAAGAGGGAGTTCATGTTAGCCGCACTGGTGACTCAGCTGAACAATTTGGCCACCAAAATATCAAAGATGGAAGTCCAGTGCAAAAGCCAACGAAGGTACATACCTTTTCATGAGTGGGAAAAGCCTAGAGGTATGGAGAACAGTCGTGTCGAGGACACACTACAAATCATTCTCCAAAAGATCACTGAACAAGATCGAGTGTTGGAAGATATGAAGGAGAATATTGAAGTGTTAAATCAGATGATTGGATCTCACTCTAGATCTATTCAACTGATCAGGACACTCATGATTCATGTAGTGCCTCATCTCCACCAAAATGAACAATTGGGGTTACCTAGTGACACTAGGGCAAACCCCAATAATGGAGTTTGAGTAAGAAATTACGTCGTGGCACGACGTTAACTAAGATGTTGTTTGGGAGGCAACCCAAAACCCCTTAAATTCTTTATTTTTATTTTTATAAATAATTGTGTGTTGATTGTGCAGGTCTAAAGTGCGGAAAGTGTTTGGAAACTACAGGATTGGTGAACAACTGATCTCGTCGGTGGATCGCCGAAGCAATCGGCGTTCCCAATTGAACCCTCCATTTGGCTCAAAACAATTCTAACTTGGAGCCTGCAAAACTCGACGAGCTTAGAAGAAATTTGACGGATCACCAACCAAGTCGGTGATACCGATGTAGACCGTCGTTTGGACCCTCACTTTGACTGAAGGTCCTGTAAAACTCGGCGAGGTAAGTGACCATCCGGCGAGTCACCTAGTGGTTTGGCGTGTGTGACTAACATCGCCGAATGTGCGAGAATCATACGGTTTTAAACACCAAATGGTTTCAAAGTTCCAAAGTCCACACTTCCCCTCGCGTTCGAACTTCACAAAATCGCACCTAGTTAGTAGTTTCTTTAATCTCGCATCTTTTAAAGTATTTTAGTCATCGATTTGTGCTCGGATTTGGACCACTTTGCCGCCTAGAATTTCATTCTTACTTTAATCGGCATCTAAGGTTGGTTTCTGAACTCCTAATTTATTTTTTAAAAGCTTGTACTCATTTATAATATTTATATCCTATTGAAGTGTGTTGGGCCTCTTTGATAGATTTAGATTGTTTGCTTACCTATATAAATCTGTAATTCTTAATCGTATTGTCTTGATTTTTGAAATCCCGTATGCTTGTGCGTTGGAATTATTTAAATTTTATGTGGTTGTACACGCTTGCGTGTTGTCAAAATTTGGCAAAACTGGGAGAAGTCTGTGTATCCCGGGGTAATGGTTATTGTGGGTCTTGTTTAAATTTCCTTAATGCATGATTTAATTTTGCGTTTGGGGGTTGCAAAGGTTAAATTCGAGAAGTTGGGTTGAAAATAGGCACGTTGGGTCGTTTGGCGAGCTAAGTCGAGCTCACCAAACCACTTGGCGGTTCGCCTAATGTCCCCATCTCGCCTTTAATTTCATGCTTTAGTTAATGTGAGATTCTGTAACTTTCGGCGAGAAGCCTGAGGTCGCCAAAAGCACTCGGCGACTCACCGAAAGTCTTCTTGATCGTTTTTTGCCTGTGCCCCTGAACCTTTATTGCACTATAACTTTCGGCGGACAAACCCTTGCTCACCAAAAGTAGTCGGTGACTCACCAAAATAACCTCCCTATCACCGACCTGCCATGATTGTTGAGCCATTCCCTTAGGAGAGCTCGATCTAGCTCGCCAAAGAGATTTGGCGACTCACCGACTAGATCGGCAGGTCTGTCTGAAACTGCATTTTTGTGTTGTTAATCAAATTGTTTTCTAACTTTCTTCGATGATTTGCCGATATGGCTAGACCCAAAGTTACAGGTAGAAACATCCCACCACGCAATAAGGTAAAAGGGATCAAAATCAATGAAGGTAGAGCTATATCAAAAGGCAAGGTTACAAAACTTTCCACAACTAGTAGGAAGGGCAAAGGAAAAGGCAAGGCACCGACATCACTAGAGGTCAGCTCCGACAGCGAAGGCATATATGACACTTACCTCACTGCTTCTGAGAGTGAGGGTGAACAACATGAGCCTCAAACTACCGAGTCTGATGATGACGAGCTCGTCATCGCACAACGAGCTGAATTGCGATCTAAGAAGCTAAATGATCCATCTAGGATCAGGGATCCCCAGCCTACCACTCATACACCTCAAGTTTCAGAGCAAGCAATGGTACTTGCACCCCAGTACAGGGACCTCCTCCAAAGTTGATGAATAGATTAAAGACTGAGGGGTTGCGGACGATCCTGGAGGAGAAGCGTTTGTCCACTAATGGAGTGATTGACGGGTATCCTGGAATTATGAGATGTCTGAAATCTCATAAATTCCAGATCTTCACCAAGCCCCGTGGCTCGTACATTCCTAACTGGGTTCGGGATTTCTACAGCGCTTACAGTGTCTTGATACCACAGAGAAAGAAACAGGTAGATTCCTTCAAAGCAGTTGAATATGTGGTCGTTAGAGGTAAAAGAGTGAAGTGTGATGCCGGTGCAATCCTAGAGTGCTCAACTGACATCAAAGACGATTGTCAGTATATGATTAGAACAAAGACTCTGGAGGAAATGAAAAAATGGCTGGCCCCGCTAATATCGGATGGTGCTCCAAAGTAGCTTGAAAGTGGAGCACAGATTGAGAAAAACGATCTGAACATCGCTGCACGATTCTGGTTTGGCTTCATCAGCAGTACCATTATGCCATCCCAGAACGAATCCATACTCCGCTATGCTAAAGTAGCATGTCTGGGTTGTATCCTTGATGGGACAAGACTGAATCTGGGAATGATTATTGAGCAGGAGATGCTTATGCGGGCAGAGCAGCACAAAACCTCACTTCATTTTTTGATATTGATCATCGAGTTGTGCAGACGAGCTCGAGTTCCTAGAGAAAAAATGAAGGCTGAAGAGGTGACTCTCACATCCTCCAATGATAATCGGAAGATTGAGGCTGAATATTTAAAGAATCAAGCGGAGAAGAAGAAAGCAGCCCCGGTGGAACCTTCCCCGTGTGTGGACACAACTTCACCACCTGTAGAGGCATCTTTGCCTACTCCGACCCCTAGGCCTTCAGGTACTCTTACTGTTGTTCCTTCTGATACTCCAGGTTCCTCTACTGCTGCACTACCTCCTAGGCCTGCTGCTTCTGCTGTTGTCTCCCGACCTTCACTCACCCAGGCTTCTCTACTCTGGATAGGGAAACTTGCCCACTCTGCTGATCGTCGTAAATCCAGACTTGAAGTCTCTACTCCAGGCATGATTCAGACTACCCTGGCCAACACTGTGACACCCTTAAGTGCTACCATTGATGCCTTTGAGGCTAGGATAGCAATGTGTGAGCGTGGCCAAGGAGCCACCGAGGAGGTGACGACCTTAAAATTCATTGTTGCTGAGGAAAGATGTTGACCAGTTAAAGTCCACCGATGTATCTATGGTCTTCGGGATGGTGGAGATCCCTGATGAACCAGTTGAGCTAGTTGATCCCGAGTCTAAGGAGGAGACGGATGATGAGATGTATGGCGTTTCTCAGGAGACTTCATATGAGGGTCTCGATGAGACTGAGCAGGCTATGATAGACGCAGTTGTGCAGGCCTCTTTAGCAGACTTACCCATGGCGGGTCCTAGTACAACTACTGCTCTTCCTGAGGTGACCTCGGGCACTGATGCCCAGATTTAGAGTGAGGCACCGGGCACTGAGGCCCCGACAGATGGAGAGACTGCATAGACATGACTCTTCTTTACCTCCCTCTCTGTCTTACTTATTTTTACTTTTGGATATTTTTATTTGCATTTAAGGTCAAGATGCTTTTATTTGTCGTGGGGTGAGGCCCACCTTTATTTATATTTTTGGGTTGTGAACTATTATCGTGTTTATACACTATCTTTTTGTGGATGTTTGAGCTTGTGGCTCCGTGTTTTAAATTGTAAAATGATTTTGACCCTTCCGAAAAAAAATTGCTACCTCTTGTGTGTTGAATGTGACTGTTCTTTTGCAAACTTTGAGTCTCGGTTCCGATCAATATCGGTGACTCGAATAGTGCTCTCAATCAAACGAACATGAATGTGCGGCTACGATGAGGCTAAATGAACTTGCATAGATAATATGTGAACTCTTTGCATCTAGTTGTGACTAGCCCAATGTCGAATTGAGTCTCTTGCGATGAACATTGCACACTAGCGAAAGTGTGGAGTATTGTTTGTCATTAGTGTCAATGCCTTGTGTGATGAGCTTACTGTGAATCTTGTATGATGACACCTAGAATTTTCCCCGTTGGTCTGGTCAACTAAGAAATGTGAACTCTTGATATGATCTTAGGCAATTTTAAAGACTGTAAACCAATTTGACAGATACCTCTTTTGGGGCCTACCTTGTGAGTGTGTGAACCTCTTTTGAACCCCGTCAAGCCTTAACCTTTTCTTGGAAGAAACTTGATGAAACATGTGACCTTTCTTTATCCATTACCCATAATCCTCATAATTTGTGATTAGTTTGAATAGCCAACTTAGGCCAAAAGCCTAAGTTGGGGGTATGGTCAAAAGAGAAGGTAAATCAAGATGTGCAAGAAAAGTCTCATTTTAACCCATGGTGTTGAGAAAAAAATGGAACCCCTCCATATATATATACAAAAAAAAAAAAGAGGTTGTGAAATAAAGTTGAGAAAGTGAGAAGAAAAGGGGGTTTCCAACATTCCATGGGAAGTGAATAATGGGGTGACTTATGAGCACGAACGATTATGATGAAGAAAGGAAAGAATGTGTTGTTCACACCAAAATTCATGAGGATTATTAGCCATCGAGCGTAAATGATCATACCTTTGCACTCAGCCCCGTTACAAGCCTAGAAAAGACCTTTGTGATCTTGAGTGAGCTGAAGCAATTGTTGATTGGAAAATACGGGCAAACTTATGGGTGAAGTAGTGTATTGTGTTCATCTTTGTGAGTGTGAGCATTGCATCTGATTTCGGATATTTAAATTGTGGACCATTGTGTGTGAATATGGAATCATCTTTTGTGAGGGCATTTGAATATCTTTGATGAACTTGAACTTGCATTTGAAGCAAGTACTGAGAGCTTAAGATTATTCGATATTGATGAGTCACAACTTGAATCTTTGAGTGCACAATTGATCTTTGCATGAGTAAATTGAGTCTTGTTGTGTGCATTCATGATTGAGTCTTGTGTAGCACTGTTCGAGGCATCCTTTTTGAACTGCTGAACTTGAGTTTTCTCGAGGACAACCAACAGTTTAAGTTGGAGGTGTTGATGAGTCCACGATTTGGACTCATTTAGGGACTGTTTTATATAGAATTAGTGCCCTCAAATGCATATTTTGTCTCAGAAACTAATGTAAATGCTTGAGTTTTAGGTATTTGGACTTAGAGACAATGCATAGACATTATGGAGCAAAAAAGAACAAGGCAACCAAAAGAACGAAGAAAAGGTTTTCTGAAAATCGCCCAAACTATTGGGCGAGTCACCGAACAGCCTTGAGCTCGCCCATTGTTCCAGTATGCAAAGCCCTAAAGGACAAGATCAACTACGCGATGGAAAGGAGGTTTGAAGGGTTTCAACTCTAACAAATTGGGTGTGGGTCTTCAAGAATTTTCATCCTTGACTTGTTTAAAGACTTTATTTATCATACCCATTTGATGTTACTTCAGTTTGGTATCGATTTCGATCTCTTTAGCATGTCTAGCTAAAACCCCAATTCTTGGGGTGTGATTATGTGAATATGGGATAAATTTATTGTTGGGTTTTGCTTATTGTTGGTTTATTTGTTGTTTATATGTGATTTCATTTAGTAGTTGTGTTTGAACTTAATGGGATTGTAGTTGCAAATATGATTTCATCTTCGTGTTTTTGGACTGCTCGAGAGAGAGGTTTTAAAACCAAAACTACTAAATCGATAACCGGTGGTTATTGGGTCGTCGTGGGTTCAGCTCGAGGGAGTGAATCCTAGGCTCTTTCCCACACATTCAACTAGAGAGAGTGAATGGGCTAAGGCGGAGGTTATGCTTAAAAGTGGTAGCTCGGTGTTCGAGAGAAACTGATTTGATTCGGGGAAAGTTGCTCGAGAGAGAATTTATCCCCACTAAAGTCTAGCCTAGTTACATATGCTCAGCGATTTACTATCAATAGCATTTTACCCGATTATTTATTTTAGACCATATTCCTATCACATCCCAAGAATCCCCATCTCCATATTCGTATTCTCTTATTTTCAGTGTTTTTAGTTGTAATTGCTACAAACCCCCTATTTGATAATTGACACTTGTGTCAAAACCCCTTTAATTTGTAATATTTTTCTTCGATAATGTCTTTAGCTATGGTTGACTAGAGAGAATTCGCGCTTGACCTTTAATTCTCATAACCGCTCCCTTAGGACTCGACCCCAACCCATTCGGTTGGGTTATATTATTATTGTACGATCGTAGACACTTGTATTGGAAGTTGTGTCTTGATTACGCAAATATCAGCGGGTCTTCCGTTGGATTGCAAGACAAATTGACATTGATTGGGAGAATGCAGTTTGGGTTACAACAACGCCAACACTCATTACGAAAGCTTCACTATCTTTTCCTGCCAAGGTTTGGTGGGTTGTTGTCCGTGCACAATTAAAACCGATAGCTAATGATAACACCTTATCTCCTTCATTGGCTTTTTTGGTAGCGTGCCTCATGGTTGGTTACCCAGTAAATATGGAGCGAATTATAGCGACCGAGATGAGAGACATGGGACTAAATGAGAGAGCCAGACTTCCATTTCCCTGTCTGATAGGGAAATTATGTCGACAAGAGAACATTCCCTCAAACAGGCTTGTTGACAGATGGGGTGAAGCATTCAGACTCACCCAAGTTTCTAAAATCAAAGATGTCACGAACTATCTATTTGGTACGAATCCGGAGTTGTAGGTACTTTGGTTGTTGCTCCTCACGTACCAATTGATATCCCACATGCGGATAGAGGTCCAGAATAGGGGGAGTCATCACAGCCTTCCACAGAGGCACCAACACCACCAGTTTCGGCCTCACAGGCTTCAGGTACCTATGTCACTATTCCTATGTTTTTCCTTGAGAAATCGGCTGCAGATCAGCGCCAAACCAGGACCTTAGTCGACCAGATTGTAAACTGGATGCCTCAGCTAATAGAGAGAGATGTGTTAGCTGTGAATAAAGAGATTAAAGATGAGATGCGGAAGGAGTTGGCTGTCTTAAAAGATAGGATGGATGGTATGGAGATCCTTGTCCAGGATCGATTCCAGGTCGCCGGTTCAGTAGATATTGAAGAGTTCAAATCACAATTGGCCGAGATACAAACTCAAGTTGCTAAACTGGCTGAAAAGACAGTACAGGTGCCCACTCCGGTCATGCTAGATTCTTTGATGCAATTGTTCAGTCAGGCGCTCTCCACTCAATAACTTGACGATTTCTAGGGTGAACTACCCAAGGGTAAAGCCGGCAAAAGGAAACACAAAGCCGGAGAATCTGATAAGGAGCTGTCTGCTGACCTGTCTAGAGAGGAAATAAGGCAACAAAAGAAAGCTCACAGGGCATCAAAGAAGAAAGCTCGAGTGGTAGCCAGCCTGATCATGCGCTGAGTTATGAGAGTGCACCCGTTGATAAGGGTGCCAATGTTGATCCGGATACCGGCACCTTGAGCGTCATAGGTATGACCTCTTCTCATAGTCTTGTTTTGATTTTCTTCATTGACTTTAAGGGCAAAGTCTTTTTGTTTGGGGAGGGGGTGGTGAGCAACCTGCCATTCTAGTTGTTAGGATGAATGGATGTTGACTCTGTATGTATTAGGTTTTGTTTTTGTTTTTGATAAGAATATGCAGTGTTTTGTTTGTTGAGCTGTGTAGCAACTAGCCTGTGAAAAATGAGGACCTTAATATGAAATTTGACACCTTAATCTGAAATTTGATTGTTAGGATCTTTAGATGACATCTTAGATACTTACATGTTAAACATTGCTAGTCTCATAAATAAATTGGTGAACCAAGAAACTGGAGAATGTAGTCATGTGTCATGTGTGTGTGAGTGTTGTTCAAAGTCTAACAATAGGAGCAGAAACTAGAACTTGCCCGAGTAGTCTTGCTTAAATCTGAGAATAACCGGATAGTAAAGGATCAGTATGCCATTTTTGTTAAGCTATTAAAAAGCTAAAAATAAAGCAACCAAATAAAAAGCGTATCACTAGAACCTGATTTGAGCCTAAAAAAATCAAATTTTGTTCTTACCCAGTAAATATCATATCATTTGGTCTCTGAAGATATGATGTCACAACTCATGCCAAAAGCCTAAGTTGAGGGTGATTGCAATCCGAGCAGAAAGAAGAAGTGAAAAAATAAGGTTCAACCAGTGAGCTGAGTGCATATAAAAAAATGCATATAAAAAAAAGTGTGAAGAAAAGAAAAGAAAAAAAAGAAAATAATGGCTGCTAGGATGTGCTGAAATGAAGAAAAAGAGGGAATCGCTTAGAAAAGAGTTGTGTACAAACGAAACTTTGAAAAACCAAGGGACTAGTCACTCACAAACCCAAATATCCATTCCCTAGTCTGAGCCTATGTTACAAGCCGATAAAGGCCTACATTGATCCTATTCCGGGTGTTTGAAAGATAGAGCGTAGAAAACAAGGGCAAGCCTATGGTAGTTCGTTGTTAGTGTTAGAAGTTCTTTGAGAGTGTGAGCGTAGTACTTAGTCCTAATTATTATGAGTGAGGGATTTTGTTGCGTCCAATTGCACACGCAAGTGTACGTGATCGCGCAAGTAATACAGTGGCTCTTAAAAGAAGTGGATTATCGAACCCAAAGGACTTGTCAATTAATTATTCTTACTAAATTATACTAATTCTAATTATTTATTTAAGGGGGAGGATTTCAAATATGAAAATATATTAGCTAAACTAAAAATAAAGATAAAATAACTAAAATTCAATTAACTAAGAAAAGATATATGTTTACACAATCAATGAATGAATCGATCTAGGATTATGATTTAACTAACAATCATGTTTAGCATCAATTTCATCAACTTATTTGATTATCTAGTTATTGATTCATGGGGTTGATAATATAGTCATGGTCTCCCGACCTCTAACCGTCTACCACAATTGACAACCTAACTACATCGTTGAGCGGGGATAGACTGGACCAACTATGGAGCATTATGTTGTCTTCCCGTATTTGAGTCAAGCAAGGTACCTAGGTATATCCCTCTCCTAGACACAAATCAATTCAAGTGATATGCAAGGAAAGATCATGATCCTTATATTCCACGTTCTATCCCTCTATTCCTCTCCCGAGTTCAAGAGTAGACAATATATTTATCTCTATGGTGATCAAACATGGAAATAGTAATCACAAGAATTTAAGAACAACCAATATGATAAATAATTATGTAGAATCAAAATTACTAAACAATTATTTTGTAAGAAAATATAATCCAAGAACGATAAGTTTAACTCCATATAGACATAGAACAATTACAACGAATCATTCAAATAAAAGATGTAAAATAAATAAAAGAGAAAGAAAAGATAAAACCCTAAATCAAAAGTTAATTTCTACATTGTATCATCTTCCCTTAATAATTATTCTTATGGACTATTTATACATGTAGAAAACCCTGAATAAAATAATTGAGTCCAAAACAAAGTAGGAATTCAAAACCTAAAAGGAGTTGAATTCCATGTGAACAGTAGCCGACTCCAACACTTCATCGTCTCGCCTTGGATAGTTGACACGTAGCACAAGTTTGATTCCTTCAAAATTCTCATTCTGCAGCACTTTGCCATATATGAAAAATATTATTATTATATTAATGTTATTTCATTAAGCTGCCTGCATTTCCTTCTTCAATCTCCCATTTTTAATTCTTTTTAGCTCCAAACTTCTTTAGTTTTCCATTAATTTAGTTCTACAAATAAAATATACTATTAAGCATAATTCATAAAATTCATGCTTAAAAAGGACAGATATAAATAATAAATGTGAGGCAAATAATGATTAAAAATATGTATTTTGGTCTTACATCAACACCCCACACTTAAACTTTTGCTCGTCCTCGAGCAAACATACATTAAAGCTCATCTCAAAAATCCTTGATACAAACAATTAGGTCATGTGACAAATTTCAAACCATCAAGTACACTTCTCAATAATTATGCAAGACATACAAAGAAACAACAAACCTCTAACCTCTTAACCTTAAAGCAGGACTCTAAACTCATCAAATTTAAGCTTGCTCACCTATTCTCATCAACGAAAGTTAATAACATCACATATCTATCATGAAACAAGTGCCCTCACAAGAAGAAATAGTCCATACACTCAAATCAAAAGATTGAATATAAATTAAGGACTTAGCATCAAAGAACACTCTCACACTCACAAAGAAAATTCACATGTATGCACAAAGAACCATATGTTTGCCCATTATGTACATCTCAACTAATTAAGCATATGATTGAATAGAATCAAATAGGACTTTAATGGGTCGTAATGTAGGCTAGGGGACGGGTAGGAAAACTATATAATAGTGACTTACACTTCCTTAAGCACTTTGGAATTTTAGACTTCATCACCCATTATTTTCTTCTCTTTATTTTCAGCCCTCTCTTCAACAATTAATTCACAAGTAATTCTCATCATCTCAAGAATGCTTCAATCATTTTTTTTCAAAGTTTTTTTTTTTTGTATATGCCTTTTCACTAGCCACCTTCAATTGAAGTGCACAATATCCTTGGTAGGATCATGGCCAATGTTTGAGCATACTTCTGAACTAGCCACCCTCAATTGAGTTGAGGTGCACATTGTCCATTAAGGACCAGAGCCAAAACAGAGTTTTTCGATACTTTTATTTTCCACACAACATAGCAGGGCCAATTTTATTTTATTTTCATCACATTCTTTCAACGAGGGCTTTTTTAGCATGTTGTAGCTATCATTGATTACCTTTTCACTCAACCATCCCCTTTTCTTCAGATTTAACAATTAGAATAAGTCTATGCTACAGTGCTCAAGGAAGCAGGGAGCAAAAACTAGGAATTCAACAAAAATGTGGCTACCAATAAAAAGCTACATGCTCAAAGGGGCTACTAGTGATATATATCTGAAAAAGCTAAAATTTAAAAGACAAATCAAAGAAAGCCTATTATCATCTAATAAACAAGCAACACTTTTTTATTTCGCTTCAATAACATGCATGACAAGTTTTAGACTAAGATGCAAAACATAGAATAAACAAAATCTCACCACACATGGCCCAAGTATCAATCAAGATGGATCAATTCCACTTCTAAGAGAGACAGGATCATAACAAACTATAAAATAAAATAATCTATATACAAAGTCACCACCATGAGCCTAGATGTCAAAGAGTTTGCAATTTCAATAGCAATCAAGAATTCATAAGAAAGTACTACTCAAAATTAGGCCTAAATAGCAAGCATCACAAAACTCAAAAGGGTCTTTTCTTTTCTCTCCAAAAAAAAAAAAATTTACTTCCTAAAAAAGTAAAAGACACTCGGTTCAAAGGGACTATCCCAAGGAAAAGAACCGGAAATAAAAGCCAAGGAACCGATCTTAAAAAAAAAAAAGACTCAATAAAACAGTAAGAACTAGGAATCATTCCTCCACCCCCACACTTAAAAAGATGCTATGTCCCCAAAGCATCAAATAAAATTTAAAACAAGGGTTAGGAAAACTCTCTGAGGCCTTTAGGCCTAGCTAGTAGCATGTTCTCTTAATTTTCATCAAGAGTCGTACGCACCCCACACTTAAGTTCAAACGTTCTCCTTCACTTTAAATTTTTGGGTACTCAGACTTCCCCTAATCTGCAAAAATAAGATCAAAAGAAGAAAAAAAAATTAAATTTTTTTTTCTTTTTAATTTTTTTTTGTATAAAAACTTAAATAAACAAAAAAGAAAAAGTTTAACCTAGAAAAATAATTAATTTCTAAGTCCCCGGCAGCGGCGCCAAAAACTTGTTGCGTCCAATTGCACAAGTGTACGTGATCGCGCAAGTAATATAGTGGTTCTTAAAAGAACCGGATTATCGAACTCAAATGACTTGTCAATTAATTATTCTTACTAAATTATACTAATTCTAATTATTTATTTAAGGAGGAGGATTTCAAAGATGAATATATATTAGCTAAACTAAAAATAAAGATAAAATAACTAAAAATCAATTAACTAAGAAAAGATAGATGTTTACACAATCAATAAATGAATCGATCTAGGATTATGATTTAACTAACAATCATTTTTAGAATCAATTTCATCAACTTATTTGATTATCTAGTTATTGATTCACAGGTTTGATAATATAGTCATGGTCTCCCGACCTCTAACCGTCTACCACAATTGACAGCCTAACTACATCGTTGAGCGGGGATAGACTGGACCAACTATGGAGCATTACGTTGTCTTCCCGTATTTGAGCCAAGCAAGGTACCTAGGTATATCCCTACCTAGACATAAATCAATTCAAGTGATATGCAAGAAAAGACCATGCTCCTTATATTCCACGTTCTATCCCTCTATTCCTCTCTCGAGTTCAAGAGTAGACAATATATTTATCTCTATGGTGATCAAACATGGAAATAGTAATCACAAGAACATAAGAATAACAAATATGATAAACAATTATGCAAAATCAAAATTACTAAACAATCATTTTGTAAGAAAATATAATCCAAGAACGAGAAGTTTAACTCCACATAGATATAGAGCAATTACAACGAATCATTCAAATAAAAGATGTAAAATAAATAAAAGAGAAAGAAAAGACAAAACCCTAAATCAAAAGTTAATTTCTACATTGTATCATCTTCCCTTAATAATTATTCTTACGGACTACTTATACATGTAGAAAATCCTGAATAAAATAATTGAGTCCAAAACAAAGTAGGAATTCAAAACCTAAAAGGAGTTGAATTCCATGTGAACAGTAGCCGACTCCAACACTTCATCGTCTCGCCTTGGATAGTTGCCACGTGGCACAAGTTTGATTCCTTCAAAATTTGCATTCTGCAGCACTTTGCCATATATAAAAAATATTATTATTATATTAAAGTTAATCCATTAAGTTGTCTGTTTGATTTTCTTATTCAATCTTTCATCTTTAATTCTTTTTAGCTCCAAACTTCTTTATTTTTCCATTAATTTAATCCTACAAATAAAATACACTATTAAGCACAATTCATAAAATCCATGCTAAAAAAAGACAGATATAAATAATAAATGTGAGGTAAATAATGATTAAAAAATATGTATTTTGGTCTTACATCAGACTTCTTTGGTGTGAGGACATAGTGATTGCATTTGAGAGTAGATTGTGTTAGCTGATAATTCACAGGCATAAGCATGATTGACTGTGAGTAATGAGATGTCATAGATTGATCATTGCATGTTAGATTCATGGTTTTGGATTCAAATTGTGTTTGAGATAGCTGTTGCGTGGTTGCACTAGTGTTTGAATGATTTGAGGGATGAAAGTATTGTTTTCTCATCACTTGAGGACAAGTAATGGTTCTAAGTTGAGGGTGTTAATGTGCCGCGAAATTTTGACACATTTGATGCTTGAAAACTAAGAATTGATACTAGAATCGAGTGTATTTATGTGGATATAATGTGTTTGGTAGTGTTTGTACAGATGAAACATGTGGACGTGAAAGAGGAAAGAAAAGAAGGTTGTTGATAACCAAATGCTAAGTGAAGACCACAGAGCCCATTACAGGCCGTGGTTTAACTAAATGAGCCGTCATGAAGCCCGTGAAAAGGAAGCAGTAAACTGGAGGTTAATGTAGCTGATGACATAATTCTCCAAGTGTTGACTACGGGAGTTATGACGGGTCGTAATCCTTGTCACGGATCATGGTGTTGCCCGTGGAGATAAGTCAGTAAGAAGACTTCAAGGAGCCATACTATGGGTTGGCCAAGTAAAGACCACGGACGCCCAGTTGGGTCGTGGTGATGATTGTGATGTATTTCCAGTGGGTACACCTCGAGAAGCTGAAAAGTGAATTGGCCAAGTTAAGACCACGGGTACCTAGACGGACCGTGGTCATTGTCACGAGCCGTGGTGACGTCCGTGACAGGAATCCAGTGTGCAAGCCTTGAAGAACCAAGCTTTGAGAGTTCAATTACAGGCCACGGAGGGCTTCACGGATCGTGAAGCCATTGACGGACTGTCAAAGAACTCGTGAAGATGCGTGACAGATCAGTCCTACTTTTAGTAGGACTCTTTTTAGACACTTTATTTGAATTAATTAGGTTGTTTTTTATGTTTTATCTGGTCTAACCTTGAACGACGAACAAGTTTCCATTATTCTCAATTTTTTATTTTCGATTTTAACATTGAATTAAGTTTGAAGTTTGGATTTCCGGTTCTTGAATTATCGAAGTGGCTTATTGATTTGCCTATTCTCGTAAGTACTTTCTAAACATGTTTTCATTGTATATTTCTGAATATTTACGTGAAATCATGAGTGGCTAATTACCACAACTAGGATTGTGGGATCTATGACATGAATCGAATTGTAATTCCGTAAAATGAGTGATAGGAGATTTATGTTTGAAAATTATAATCTAGCTTTCATTATTAACATATTCTGATGAGTGCACGCATTGGAGTGACCCTGTATCTATTATTTGTTCGAGAGAAAAGTAATAGTTAGGAAAAAGCTAAATTAACTTGAAAAAATGGAGTCAAAGTTTGAGTTCGAGAGAAAAGAACTTTAACAGCATTGTAAACGCGGGTAAAACTAGTAACACTCTGGTACCGAGAGGACTTGAGTGAACATTATCTGATTAGACTGAGAAGTATCAGATATATCTAACTCGTCTGTATTATTTAGAGATAAATTGCCTGAAACCCAACTATGGAAGAACATTAGGTGTAACGTTATGGGGAACACAATCCTGGTTTCTTTTAATCATCGAAACAACTTGAGAACTGAAAACTCTGTTAATTGTTAATCTGGATTTTGATTTCAAATCTTAGTTACTAGAACATCACAACTAAACCCATTTTACTTTCCGTAATTGTTTCTTTAGGAAATAATAACGACATTTGAGTAAAACGCGACAGTGAAATCATTTATGTAAAGAAATTCTTTGTGGGATCGACCTCAACTCACGTTGAGTTCTATAAATTGACTTCGATCGTTTATATCTCTTAATTGAGGTGTAAGTTTGGACGTATCAGTCCCCCATGGGTCCCGTGTTGCTAGGAAGCAAGTGTGTATCGATAAGACAAACATGCATCACTATGTATGTCATTTGCATTATATTGTATTGTACTTCATCATTATCCTTTGACCTTTTTGAGTGAATTGTTGTGTTCGTGGTCAGTGGCGTACGTAAGATTTTTTGTTAGTGATGTCGATATTTAAAATAAATATTGATATAAGCAGTGTCATTCAACTAGTTTATTTTAGCCTAATTTGACTAGGAATAGAAGGTTGGTGGTTCAAATCCTTCTGATATTAAACTTTTCTTTTAAAACGCCCCAAAAATAAAAGCCAAATTTGGCCTCGCTGAGGTTCAAACTCGGTCATCCTGCAAAGAATGATGATTTTGTTCACCCTGCAAACCAACGAGCCAAGAAGCTCACTTGCTTGGGCGTGGTTATTTGAATCTGAAAGATCACGATAATGTTATGAATACTCTGATGTGCGAATTATGGTGTATTACATGTATTGTGTTGCTCTATTACTTGTGAAATTTTTAGGTTGGAATGGACTGTTTTCTATGTAGGTTGTAGTATGTGGAGGTTCGGAAAGTGTGTTAGGGTACTTGTGTTTGGTATTACTTTATTTAGGGTTAGCTAGGGATGCTTTCTAAATACTATTGTTGTTTGATACTCACTCCCTTGCTTTCTATACTTGTGTAAGTTACGAGCATGGATCGTCTTGATCATTCATCCTGCAACTTCCTCTGAGGCTTACCTTTGCTGCTAGCGTTTCGACAACCATCACATACTCTTGATTATGTTTTTATACTATTCTAGTATTGTAGACATTCAGACTTGTATATCTTTTGAATCTATTGTATTACTTAAAAGCTTGTACAAGTGACACCATATTTTGGGGAAGATAGTGTTGTATTATGAGTTTCACATGCTTATATTAAGTTTCGTTCTTAATTTCTTTCTTACTTTCGCATTTATCTTTAGTGGGATAAGGATTGTGTCATCACACCCAATTTTTTGATTGTGACAAATATTTACTGTAAAATTATGATGTTGAGTTGTCCAATCATCATCTACCTTATTAACTTCCTCAACTCTTTCACCCATGTTGTTTGAAACCTCCTTCACTTAATCCTTTTCCATTGCCAATTCTTTCTCTTCATTGTTCACCTATAGTAAAATTCCCACCTTCTCAATAATATTGATTGTATCATCTTTTGCTTCAGTTGTATTTCTTACGACACTATTGTCCGTAAATGATGAAACTTTCAATAGGTTATTGTAGAATGTCTCTTGTAGAATCATTGTTAAGAAACTTACTTTCTTAGAGAATTTCAAAAAATTTGATCAACCAAATATGAAAAAATTAAAAATATATTCCTCCATCTCAGCACCCAAAGAGTAATCTCTTAGGTGATTGCATTCCCACTATTACGGATAACTAGTATAAGTACCCGTGCGTTGCGCGAATGTTTAAAATATAAAAAAATTTAAATTTAGAAATAACAAGAACAAATTATTATTGAGTAACAAAAGTGCATGTATAATAAAAAATAACGTTTTAATTTTATATATACAATTAATGCTAACAAAATTTAACACTAATTTATGTGCTATAAGTGTATGTTCTTCAAAGAAAATAAACGTTATTCTAACAATTTCTCTTTCTTCTTGTATAATGAAGATGAATATATAGCATATCTGGTGTGTTCAATTGATATTTGTGCTAATTAATTAAATTTACAAATTCATAGATCAATCTAAAATCTAGTATTAAAAATTTTGTATTTGCTTTTAGCTAAAATCTAAATATAATTTACAAAGCATGTTGCAACCTTTTTAGCACTCATCTCTCGTTCAATCCTACAAAATAAGACGATTTCATTTAATCTAATACAATTTAATAAAATAAAAATATACAAAATACTAAATTTGAGTGATTAACTAAATAAAAGATATTATGAACAAAATAATATATACTACATAAAAATAAATATCAAATTAATATTATACCAAATAAAAATAAATTATTTTTTCAATGCAAAGAAAAAATTGAAAGATGAAAAAATGGATCATCTTCCACTTCTTTGATTTACCATAAGTCTCTTCTTTTATTTTAGGATTTTTTAGATTTTTTTTGCCTCTCTAAATATGTTGTAGATTTTATTCTTTAATAAATACGTATAACTTAACAATGGCTGATAATTTAAGAATTTAGTATTAAAAACTTCTAAGCTAATTTTATACAAACAATTAATATATTATTTTTAATATTAATTAGATAAATTTTATAAGTTATAAGCACCACCAACATGCTATTATGAATATAACATGAATATATATATATATGACAAATCATTTTAAATCAATTCTAATTCAAAATTTTGAAAACAATATTATCTTAGATCTAAATACATATGGAGAGATTTTGTAAGATATAATGAAAATTTAGAAATGATAAGAATAAAGTTGATAAAAATAAAAAAAAAATAAGAAAATAGCACTTTCAAAGTCATCATCCATTTTATGAAAATCTTCTCAATATGTTAGGATGCTAAAGAAATAATAACTACACTACAAATTGAGATCAATATATTTTAATTTCAAAATTATTTTTCTAAACATAAAATTTAAAAAATCATTTGATGTTAAGATTAATAAAAATAGTTGTAAATCATCTTATCACTGAAAAAGAATTTTGTCGAGATTAATAAGAATAGTTACAAATCATCTTATCTTTATATAACAAAAAAAAAAGTTAAAATTATTATTTTTATTGATAAGTTTAAAAGATTTAAAAATCTACAAATTAATTAATATATAAAGTCTACATGAAGTGGGAGAGAAATGGCTGAAAGGCTACTCAAAATGTTGTGCCCACACTTCGGTGGTGCAAGCTGAGCTCCTTGCGATCCTTCAAGCTTGCACTGACTGCGCACAAGCCGTTAAAATGATAATTGAGAATCAACCCATTTTTAACATTATTATCTCTGATTGCAGGTACTTGTTCATGAAGCTGGACAGGGTGAAGCTCAGGCACGTGTTCAAAGAGGAAAATAGAGCGGCGGACATGCTGGCGAAGGAAGGTGCTAAGGCTCCCACTTTTGAACTAATTGAAATGCTCGACTGGGGGGGGGGGGGGGGGGGGGGGGGGGGGGGGGGGGGGGGGGGGGGGGGGGGGGGGGGGGGGGGGGG
>JAJOOS010002580.1:0-33254 GCA_029582725.1 Solanum chiquidenum
AAAATCAGATAAATTAATTGAAACGGAGAGAGTATTAACTATGGGACAAATACATTAAACGATGTCAGTCATAATTGAAACATAAAATATAAAGGAATTTTTAGTCCAAATAAATTCTGTGGTTATTAGCTGTGATCTATTTTCATCCTCAAATTACTAATAAATAAATCTTTAATTAGTCGGTAATCAATCTTCTTCGATGAACGTCAATTCCTTAGTTTCAAACTAACGACAAGACTACAAAAAGAAAAAATAAATGAATGAAATGTCATTTTCTTTATTCAAGACTTAGGGGGTCCTTAGTCATGTCATCATTATAACATATATATTCAACAATAAAGATAATGAAATCATATAATATAATATTACCTAATAAATTATAATGAAAATGAACGTAATGTAAAAGGTACTAATTAAATTAGTCATCATTTTAATTAGTACTATTAATTTCATGACTAAACACTAGTCCTAGTTATACTTTACAACATCAATGCAAAACTAAAAAATAGATATCCAAGACTACTGTTATTCCTAGAGTTAGAATATTTCTTTTGTTGCTGATAATATTGATTATGGTTTGATTTTGAGCTTTATTTAAGTTACTAATATTTATGAACTATAAAACTTATAAGATCCTCCTAAAAATTAAAGGACAAGATTGAAATAATACGTTAAAATTCAAAAAATTATATAAAAAATCAAAATATATTTATAAATTATATTCCAATAAATATTTTATATATAAAGTAATTTTAAAACTTATATACATATAATGTCGAGTTGATTTGATTTTGATACCAATTATGATCGAGGTTTTTTTAAAATACCAAACCTAAACAAATATGTAGCGGATGACAATGAGGTGGTGCGGGGCGGGGGCAGGGTGAGTTGAGCTTAACCCGCAAAATTTTTAATCCGCCTCACCTCGCATAACATTATTTTTCATTTTCAACCCGCCCCGCATAGACCCGCTCCGCATAAACTCGCTCCGCATGAACCGGCCCCACATACTTTTTTTAATATTTTCTTTCTCTAGTTAAGTTTGATACTAAAAATAAAATTAATAAAAATAAATTTATTTTTTCATTAAGTTATATTGATTTAATAGAATAGTGCCTTAAAATTTTATTTTTTAGAGGTCAATTGGAAAACATGTAAGAAATTGAATTATTTTTTATTGAACCATTTTCATTTACTATCTTGAATATATTAGTAGCTTTAAAGAAATTATCTTAATGAGCTTAACCCGCAAAATTTTTAATCCGCCCCGCCCCGCCCCGCACCGCATAACAACTCTTTTCATTTTCAACCCGCCCCGCATAATTTTTTTAATACTTTCTTTTTTTAGCTATGTTTGATACTAAAAATAAAATTCATAAAAATAAATTCATTTTTTCATTAAGTTATATTAATTTAATAGGATAGTGACTTAAAATTTTATTTTTTAGAAGTCAATTAGGAAACATGTAAGAAATTGTATTATTTTTTATTGAACCATTTTCATTTATTATCTTGAATATTTTAGTAGCTTTAATGAAATTATCATAATAAATAATGCTTTATCACTCTTGTAACATGTAAAAAGTTAAAATTAAATTTGAACCCACATAAAATCACATATACCCGCAATTCGCCCAGCCCCACATTAATTTTTAAAAAACCCACTTCAACCCGCCCCTCATCCGACCCGCCCCACACAACCTTAAACCCGCCCCGCTCCACATAGCCTTAAACCCACTCCGCCCTGCATTCGCCCCGCCCCATTACCATCCTTGTCCTTAAATCCGCCCACCCCACCTCATTATCATCCCTGTCCTTAAATCCGCCCACCCCGCTACATTGTCATCCCTACATTCTGGGCAACAAGTTCACTATGTAGCATTCTCTTAGTAACATCAACAATTAATCACAAATAAAAATAAATAGGTATAATCTGTCATTCTTATCATCTACTTCATTTAATTTATTTGTCTATTTTTATTTGATATTTATGATGTTAAATTGACGATAGGTACAATATACCAAATTCTTTTTTAATCTTGTGAACTTGAACATGTAATGTAGAAAACTAAAATTAAAAAATGAGTTGCCAAAAAAGAAAGAAACATTTTTTTTAAAACAAACTAACAAAACAACTATTTTCTTTATTAGCCTGTCCATAAAAGAATGTAACATTTCTATAATTAGTCGTAATACAATTTAACTTAAAAATTCTTATTTTACTCTTTACGAAATGATTAATATCTAAACAAATTATATCTACCCTTTATTTTAAAATACAAATTGTAAAAGAGTCTTCTTTAATCTTTAATTCTTTACCCAGTCAAATGACACCTAACACTTTGTTTGGTTGGTTTGTTAACCGGTGTATTATATTGTATTGCATTATTAGTTTAAATATGATATTTATTTTAATTGCTATTTAAATTTTATTATATCGTATCGTTTAAATTCATTATTAAGTAACGATCGATTTAGTGTGATCACGTCGTTACCTTAATATTTTTTTCTCATTTTGTCTTTATTTATTATTTAATAATCACATTTTATCCTTTACCCCACCTTTTCATAGTACCTCTAACTCATGCCTTACTTTTCTTGTAGATTTATCATTCAAATTATTGATGTATACATATATAACGACGGAGAACGATAAAATTTAGCCAAACGTTATATTCATAAAATGATACAGAGTAAAAATAATATAATTCAATACAATATGAAACAATACACCATCCATTCAAAATGTAAGGGTGTGCTAGATTATTATTTTTTGGATAGAGTTAAAGACAATATAGGAAGATCCATGTTTGGATATATGATGCTACAAGTAATAAAGACACTTGTTGTATTAGCTGAAATGATCCTGGAGCAAAAACTTGCATTGTTTGGCTATTAATTCAATTTCATCATATATAATTTAGGAAAAATTTATATATCAATCTATGTATTATTTTATATTATACTAAGATCAACTTGAAATGGATAATACCATAATTATACATGGGTAAATAATTTATAATGGAAAAACTACCCTTAACAATCTATTCAAACCCTTTTACAAGCTATTATATAATGCTAAATCAAACATAAGTTTGAGTTATGTATCTAAATTTAATGAGCCAAATAATCCATAAAAAAGATGATCTCAACATTACTAATTCTTTCATTATTAATCTCTATATTGAAATATCTGGTTATTATGTCTCTCTCTCTATATATATTTAATAATTCATGCCAAGCTTGGCACATAATTCAGACTACCTTAATTCATGAGTTTATTTTTGAGCTTTTTCATTGAACACCATCGTGTTCAAAATATGTTATTTAATTACCATTTAAAGTATCATTTTACTTATAAATACGGTGTAATATTTCGACCGATTGAACACCCTAGGCAAAGGGTAGGCTGGTAGCTACGCCCTTGAGTATTGCAATATTTTAGTTCTGGCATATACTAGTTCACTGTTTAATATTCACATCTAGGTTTAATATAGGAAGTATGAAAATAAAAATAAACAGGTATTAGTCTTTCACCTACTTATTATCATCTAATGCATATTCTGATACCCTTGAAAGGAAGGACCTTTTGATAGCTTGAAGTTTGCTCAAAACTGTGTTTATTGGCATTCTCTCTCTTGGTGATGATGCAGAACATGTAAGCCCAATTTTCAAAACTGAGAGTAAACATTCTTCCATTCTTGTTGCTAATTGATCTTGCTTGATCATGTTTTTTTCTTCCTCTTCCAAAAGCAATATAGGGTCTATAATTTCCATGGCATGTGTAGGCAAAGCCATTGAAACATACTTGTGAATATCTAAATTCTCGTGAAACATCGGATCGGTTGGTCTTCTACAGATGAATAACTCTAGCAACACTATTCCATAGCTGTAAACATCTCCATGTGTCGATGCTTGAACACCTGATCCATACTCTGCGAGGTACCAAATCAATTTTCTTTAGGATGATATATGCATATAAAAGGTAAAAAAATTATTTAGGATGATATATGTATATAAGAAAATGTACCTGTTGGGATGTAACCTATAGAACCCTTTAGTGCTGCAGAAATCTGATGACTCCAAGAATTGCTTGATGTGTCAAAGAGAATTGTTGCTAATCCGAAGTCACCAACACGGGCAGACATATCTTCATCGAGGAGTATGTTGCTTGGTTTTAAATCACAATGAACTATTGGTGTTTGACAGTAGTTGTGGAGATAGTCAAGTGCAGAAGCCACATCTATGGCAATGTTTAGTCTATGGATAAAGGTCAGTTTCTTTGTTTGGTGTTGCTGGTCATATTTTTCTGGATGCAACCAATTGTGTAGGTTTCCATTAGTCATGAACTCAAAAACTAGGCATTTGAAGTCATTACCTTGGTGATCACTGCTTGAACAAATTGTCTTGATTTTGAGAAGATTACGATGCCTTATATTTCTCAAAGCTCTACATTCATCCAGGAAGCTCCTCAAGGCACCTCTTTGTTGTAGGTTCAACACTTTCACTGCCATTATTGTATTCTCACCATGGAAATGCGCTTTATATACTGAGCCAAAACTTCCTGTACCTACCAAGTTATCCTCAGAGAAACCATCCGTTGCTCTAAGTATTTCTCGATATGTAGTTCTTGGTATCTGTTCTAGCTGCCCATCGATCCAAGGCTGTGCCTTTCTTGAGTTTCTGAGCCTGTAATAAGCACCACAGGAACATAGCACCAGAACTGAGAGTGCAGCAGGAACAATAACAGCTATCCACACTCTTGGATGAAGGTGCTTAGCTTTAGAACGTTCTGAAAGAAATTGAAGAACAATGTAATAGATTCGAAAAGTAAAGACAATTTTGGGCAATTTTTCTGTATTTCAACTAACAACTGAAAAGGGTAAACCAACAAGATAGGAAATACTGTAATTGAAAATAGAACAAAAAGTATATCTAGGTAGAAACGGTGTAATCTCCATGAACGATATACCAGGAAGAAGAGAGAGCAGAAGTAATGAGAGGAGGAAAAAGACAGAAAAGGGGAGAAGATATTGAGAGAGAGAGGAGAGGTAAATGATATAAAAAATTAGTTATTCCTGTAGCTCATATCTGGAAGTTTGTTATAAGTCTCGTCAGTTGATCACAGTCGTCCACACTCAATAATTCAAAGCTAATGTGAGTCATTTCTCTGTGTTATAATTTGTTTCTTTTTTCTTCACTCGGTTGCTTGTTCAGCTCATGACATTACCCCTTGCTTCAAACAATCCTTGACCTCAAGGATGATCACTAAAATATAACACTGTGTATTCGGGCTAGTTTTGAACTCATTAATGCTCGTGGTTAGAAACCAAACTATGATAATTAATGTGTGAGTCCATATCTAAGTGTAAAGTGTGTACCATGTGTACAAACCGATTGGAGTTGAATAGAAACAAAGTTGGAAATCTGTGTTAAGATGTGGCCCGATGCGGACCACATGTGTTCAACATACGGACCGCATGTGCAACCGCATGTGAGGTCTAAGAAGGGGGAAAAGTGAAGTCCCAGGTCTTGGGATAAGGCCGACATACAGACCGTACATGCGGGATACAGACCGTATTTCCACCCCCTGTTGAGAGTACTGAAAGTTGGAAATTTCAAATCTCTGAACTTGACATGTAGAGGCTACATATGGGCCGCATGTTGGATATGCGGGCTACATGTTGGACCGCATGTGGTGACAGTGAACAATGGATTTTGAGGGTTTGAAGGGTCAACTTGCTATCCACATGCGGACTGTGAGTCGAATATGTGGACTGCATGTGGTGGCTGCAAGTCTGTCCTGACAGAAAACTATAAATATGGGATTGTGTGGAATTTTAGGCCTTATTTCGTTGTGCCCGATTTTTTGAGGAGAAAAATGTCCTGGGGCTTCCACAATCATCTAAGTTGAGTTCCTACTCCATTCCTAAGATTATTGTATCAATCTAACAAGATATTAACACCAAGTTATCATCCAAATCCCTAGATTTTTGAAAATCAACCTAAGATCAATTGAGCAGGAATTTTGAGGAAACTTCAAAAGGAAAGATCTTTGATCACTTATGGTGGTTATTAGGTTAATTGTGGATAATATGAGTAAATTAAAGGTGTTGGTTTGTATGTTGAAGAACATCATTCTGGGCTTGAACTCTTGAATTGTTAAGTCTGAGGAGTAAGTGTACCATAAACCTCCTGAATAATCAGGCAGCAGGGACAGAACATATGTGGTGGACATTGCTTGCTTGAACTGCTCAAAGGCTTCAGCAGTTGTAGAGTTCCAGTGGAAGGCATCCTTCTTGAGCAGGTCAGTCAAAGGCCTGCATATGTTCCCATAATTTTCAAGTATTAACCAGTAAGCCCCAAAAATCTCATGAGAGCTGTGACAGTTTTGGGTGTAGGCCAGTCTATCATGGCCAAAACTTTGGTAAGATGTGTAGATTACATGGCTCAAGTATTCCACTTGTGCTTGTTCAAATGAACACTTGGATCTCTTGGCCAACAACTTTTGTTCATATAGTATGTCAAACGTTGCGTCCAAGTGTTGCAAGTGATCAAGAATTGTGTTGCTATATAAAAGAATATCATTAAAAAATAGAGCACCAAGACAAACCTCCCAAGTAGTGGTTGGAAGATATGATTCATCAGTGCTTGAAGGTAGAGGAGCATTGGTGAGTCCAAATGGCATGACTCTGAACTCATAGTGTCCCATGTGAGTTCTAAATGCTGTCTTATGCACATCTTCAGGCTTCATCCTGATCTGATGGTATCCTTCACTCAAGTCGAATTTTGGAGGAGAGAGAAGCTACATGAAGCTCATCCAATAGGTTGTCTACAATTGGATATGTATCTTTCACAGTGATCTCATTCAAGCCTCTATGGTCCACACAAAACCTCCATGTTTCATCCTTCTTCTTCACTAAGAGGACAGGAGAAAAAACTGGAGACTGGCTTTGCTGAATAATCCTAGTCCCAAGTATCTCCTTAACCTATTTTTCCATCTCTTCCTTCTAGTAATAGTTATACCTGTAGGGCCTTAGACTCACACACAAACCTCCTGGTTTCAGCGGAATGGAATGATCCATTGCTCTGATTGGTGGTAAGGCCTTAGGCTCATTATAGACTATTTCATACTTCTGTAGTAAGGTCACTAGTGGTTCACTCAACTCTCATTAATCTGATTTCCCAGAGCATCCCTGTTGTCGATTTTATGTTTGATTAAAACATGCAAGTTCGATTTCCATCAATTCTCCCCTAAAGTGATTGGCTGCAAAACTCAAGAACATCTTTCTGCTACATTCATTCACCTTCTTGATGAAAAAATACATCGGTAAATGTTAGTCAAAGTGCTTATTATTTGATTCTAAACAAGGAAACATGACAATTAAAAGTGGACTGGAGGTAGTAGTAGTTAAGTGATTTTTATGACAAATAAAATATTTACATTAGCCTAGATAATTAATTGTTTTAACATTTGAAGAAAAAAAAAAGGACGAACCTTTCCGGCACCCATCACCGTCGCGGAAACCATCACCGATGAATCCATCTTTACACCGGCAACGGAAACCGTTTTGATTCCCCGGAAAAAAAATGTTTGTGCAATTAGCATCTTCATGACATGCACAATTACCTTCCAATCCCCACGCCAATTCGATCGTCTGAAACTCCAGGAACATCGGAGAGCTGTTCTTCATATCAATACCCGTACCAATCAAGATGGATGACATCACAATTCCACACCCTGTATTCCGGTAATCCAAATAACCACCACTCGCCTCTGAATAACAACTGATATTCTCTTTCTTTGAATCACATGACTGTATGTTCAATCGTGCGCCTAAAAGTTCCGACGGTAAAGTACACTCACTCCTCGGAACTTTACAATTCTGTAGAAGAAGCTCGTTTCTCCAAGTCACACCATAGTTGCTTCCATCTAATTGCTGAAGATCCTCAATCGGACGGCTACAATTTACCGGGAAGTTGACCATTAGAGTATCTGAAGTCACATTCTGTATTAGATATTCTCCAATTCTGATGTCTCCAGTAATTTCAGTACAATTCAAGCGGATCCCACAACCCTCCGAGAACCCAAACGGATAAGGAACATGCGGATGCGGACCAATAGAACCAGCTCCACAGTGCTGATCGCATTGAGTTGAATTAGTAGCCCTAACTGATGATGAGGACCAAACCAATAGAATTGAGAAGACGAATCTAACAATTATCTGATGAAAAACCAGATTCGAAATTGAATTAAAGAGAGCAATCATCGGAAATGAAAATGGGGAGTGATAGCTAAGTATCAATTACTCCTATTTTATTTTTGGTTTCTCATCCGTGTCATGTACCCACATTGGAGCCTCACTAATCCGTATTAATTAATAGAGGATCAGCTCCATCCACTCACCACATCCTTTGGTGTTTTATTTATGAAGGTTTTGCATAGCTGGGTTTTGAATAAGTCCTTCCGAATTTTCGGATATTTAATTATTTGCTATGATAAATGAAATGTTTCTATCTTCATGATTACGTTTGCAAATATTATCTGGACTTTATAGACATTTTTCATTCTTCATCCAATGTTAGTACTCTTGCCAAAGTCAACCTCAATCAGGCACTCAAAACAAGTACATGTCGATAATCTGAATCCTCAAACATGTTTGAGTACACATCAACCATCACATAGGCCATTCATTAGATCATTAGAGTTATGCAATGACTGTATGGTATATCTGATCCTGGAGGATTCAAATTTTTGCAGGCATAGAAACTTAGGGAAGAGGGAGGATTCTAGAAACAGGGGCAGAGCTAGGGTGTCGGTTATGGATTTGTCCGAATCCAATAACTTTGGTTCATACATTGTATTTGTCTTGAGAAATTCATCGAATATGCCTAAATTATTGATTTAGAACCATGTATCTTAAAAGATGATAATGTCACACCCATAAGCCTCTATATTGACACTTAGATTTGCTTAATAGTGCTGATTCAAAAATTGACCTTTTTTATGCTTATTAAGAGTATGTCCATCTTATTGAGCTTCTCATGTAAAATAAAGGTTGGGAATAGTTATAAGTTGGTGTTTTACCAACTTCTCTATGCTTTTTACTTGAGTTTTTGTTATGATAATTGAGAAAAGTAGAGTGTTTACTGTGGTTAGAGTAGTGGTGGAGCTAAGCAAGTTAAAACAAAGATTAAAATTACAAGTATACACCAATTTCAGTAAATGGGACACATGGCCACTTAAGTGGAGAAGAGCCCGCAAAAGCAGAGTCAAATAGCGGAAAAGGAGCGAAGGATATTAGTCATCCCAAAATTTACTACTCATATCCTACTTGCCTATAGAGTTGCAGGTTTTCTATTCCAACTAGACCTTCAACATATCTGATTATCAGATTGTGTTGTTCTTGCCTGTCAGAGTGACTTATATCCATCAAACTTTTTTTGCTTTGTCGACTTTACATTAATAGGGTAAATTCTATAAAGCACCACAACATGACAGGAGCTTAACGAAAAGGAGGTAGTTAACTATGTAGATTGTAGGTAACCTGTTCAATAATTAGCATTATATTGTAATTCTGGCATACTAGTTAACTATGTAGCATTCTTTGATATATATATATATATATATCAAGGTTTAAATAGGAAATATGAAAGATAAAACATAATTAGTCTGTCACTAATTCATCATTTGATTCATATTATAATCTCCTTGAAAGGAAGGACTTCTTGATTGCTTGAAGTTTGCTCAAAGCTGTGATTATTGGCATTCTATCTCTTGGTGATGATGCAGAACATGTAAGCCCAATTTCCAAAACCGAGAGTAAACATTCTTCCATTGTTCTTGCTTGATCTTGATTGATGTTTTGTTCTTCCTCTGTCAAGAGCAATATAGGGTCTACAATTTCCATGACATGTGCAGGCAAAGCCATTGAAACATACTTGTGAATGTTTAGACTCTCGTTAAACATCGCGTCAGTTGGTCTTCTACTGATAAATAACTCTAGCAACACTATCCCAAAGCTGTACACATCTCCGAATGTGGATGCTTGACCGCCTGATCCATACTCTGTGAGGTACCGAATAGATTTCTTTAGGATGATATATGTATTATTGTATATGAAATGTAAACTAGCTACGTCATACCTGTTGGAATGTAACCTATAGAACCCTTTAATGCTGCAGGACTCTGAGGACTCCGAGAATTGCTACTCAATGTGTCAAGGAGAAATGTTGCTAATCCAAAGTCACCAACATGAGCAGACATGTCTTCGTCGAGGAGTATGTTGCTTGGCTTTAGATCACAGTGAGCTATTGGTGTTTGGCAGTGGTTGTGGAGATAGTCAAGTGCAGAAGCAACATCTATGGCAATGTTTAGTCTTTGGATGAAACTCAGCTTCTTTGTTTGGTGTTGCTGGTCATCATTTTCTGTATGCAACCAATCATGTAGGTTTCCGTTAGTCATGAACTCAAAAACTATGCATTTGAAGTCATTACCTTGGTGATCAATGCTCGAACAAGCAGTCTTGATTTTGAGAAGATTACGATGCCTAATAGTACTCAAGGTTCTGCATTCATCCAGGAAACTCCTCAAGGCACCTCTTTGTTGTAGGTTCAACACTTTCACTGCCATT
Source organism: Solanum chiquidenum (assembly GCA_029582725.1). Lineage (NCBI taxonomy): Eukaryota > Viridiplantae > Streptophyta > Magnoliopsida > Solanales > Solanaceae > Solanum > Solanum chiquidenum. The sequence goes on from JAJOOS010002580.1 coordinate 10,635, forward strand.
ATTGTATTGTCAACATCGAAATGTGCTTTGTATACTGAACCAAAACTTCCTCTACCAACCAAGTTGGCATCAGAGAATCCATTTGTCGCTCTATGTATTGCACGATATGTAGTTCTTGGTATCTCAAACAGTTGTTCAGCATTCCAAGGTTGTGCCTTTCTTGAGTTGCTGAGTTTGTAATAAGCAGCACAGGAACATAGCACCAAAACTGATAATGCAAGAGTAACTATAACAGCTAGCAGTACTCTTGAATCAAGGTGCTTGGTAGCTTTAGAGCATTCAGGCAAATGTAAGTTGAGTACACCACCACAAAGTCTATTGTTTCCGTTGATTGAAATTGCGCTTGTATTTACAAAGATCCCTTCATTTGGAACCTTACCTTCAAGTTCATTGAATGAGAGGTCAAGTTTCCGGAGATATGGAAGTTTCCCAAGAAACTCCGGTATTTCCCCTGACAAGTTGTTCCTTGAAAAATCTATCTCACCTAAACTTCTTAAATCTGTTAAAGATTGAGGAATAGTTCCTTGAAAGAGATTACTACTGATATTTATTCGCTCTAAGCCGAGACAATTGCTTAGAGTACTTGGGATCTCACCTGATAATTTGTTCTGTGAAACATCCAATTCCTTGAGATTTATCAACTGACCAAGTTCTTTTGGCAAGGATCCAGTGAAAGAATTACTTGCCAATGATAAAGAAATCGAAAGGGAAGACAGTCCTGCAACTTCTTTCGGTATGGAGCCAACAAGATGATTCCTAGTAAGGTTCAGCACTGATAAGATAGTACAATTTCCCAACTCTGAAGGTATGATTCCTTCTAGTCTATTCTCTTGCAAGTATAGACTAATTAACTTTGTCAAGTTACCAATAGAGATTGGTATCGTCCCTGAAAACGCATTTCCACTCAAATAAAGACCTTCCAGACCGTTAAGTCTACCTATCGTCTCAGGAACACTGCCGTTGAGACAGTTATTTTCCATTCCTAGTAGTGTCAACTTAGTAAGACTACCTACCCCAGCAGGAAGAGTACCATGTATCCTATTGTCACCTAGAGTAAGTATCTCAAGTACAGTCGAAAGATTAGTGATTGAGTAAGGCAATTCTCCATCAAAGTAATTGGCTGCAAAACTTAGTACTATCATATTTGTACAATTGGTTAAGAAATCAAGAAATTTCAAACCCTCAGAACTTCCCCTCCCTCCTAGTCTGTTGACCTCAAAGTTGAGCCTAACCAAACTTTTCAGTTTTCCTATACTATAAGGCACATCCCCGGTAAGTTCATTTTGGGAAAAATCAATCACGTGAAGCCTAGAAGCATTCGCCAATGAAACAGGAATACATCCGGTGAAGCTGTTGACAGCACCAGCAAATACGTCAAGGTTTGGAAGAGTGAGGCCTATATTTGCTGGAAGTTGTCCATGCAGCTGATTTTGAGTAACAGAGAAATAGTATGTGGAAGAGATATTGAGAATCGACAAAGGGATTGTACCAGATAATTCATTTTCATACACTTTAAATACTTCCAAACTCACTAGACGGCCAAGATCCTGAGGTATTGGTCCTTGTAGACTATTACTCGAAATGTCAAGGTACTTTAAAGACGAAAAGTTTCCTATCCAACACGGGATGCCTCCTGTGAAAGAGTTGCTCTTAAGTCTTAAGAAGTTCAACTTTGACAATGAACTAAGTTGATCCACAATCTTTCCAACAAGATCATTAGCTCGTAAATCAAGTACTCTAAGCTCCTTACAGTAAGTTAAATTTGTCGGAATTTTTCCACTAAAAGAATTTGAACTAAGATTGAGATGTTCAAGCTGCAGCAAGAGACCTATTGCTTGAGGAATTTCACCATGGAAGGTATTGTTTTCAAGATGTATACCTGTTAGGAAGCTGAGATTGCCAATGGAAGACGGTATGGTGCCAACGAGTTTTCGTGAACTCAAATCAAGATTGATAACTCTGTCATTATAAGGGTTACATGTTACACCAGTCCAGTTGCAGAAATGTGAAGAATGATCATTCCAAGAAGCCATGACATGAAGTGGATCATCTGTTATTCTGCTTTTCAAGTCTTGTAATGATAACTGATCAGTTGATTCAAAACCTGAGATTGCAATGGACATAACAATAATTGAGAGATGCAAGTATAACAGAAGCTCCATTTGTTTGTCTAATAAAAAGAAAACAAGTTAGACTAGTTGCTATTCTTGAAAATTGTCTTTTTTGATTATACAATAGATTTTCAACTCTTATGGGGTGTCCAACTAATATGTATAAATGCTATTTAATGCAACTTTGTTGGATAACCACATATAGACTAAAACTGTTTCCTTCCTAAATGGAGTCAAACTTCTATTTTACTAATTAATTATGAGTCTGCTTTGAATTCAAATTATGCTGCTACCTTGCGATCTATGTTTGCTCGGACACTTCAAAAATATCAAGAGGTATTCGCCAAAAGTTGTGTATTTTTGGAAAATCCGATACAGGTGCGACAACAAAAGTGAAGAGTCCACGCAACTTAGTCTGCTATGACTAATTGAGAGAGATTTCATTTTTTGTTGTTAATAGAAAAAGAACTATAGAAGGTCATTTGGGGTGCAGTTGACTAGTGTTTTTGCATAGGAAGGGGAATGTACAAAGTTACATGTGTACAAATTTGATAAAGTTTGAATAGACTTGAGTCAAACTTTATCAATATCTAATCGAGTTGAATTAGGTCGAGTTTTGATAGAAATCGAATTGGATTGGATTGGGTTGAGTTTTGATTGAAATCGAGTTGAGCCATATAATTTTTTAAATGAATGGATCGAATCTTGTCAAACTAAGCTGACAAACAATAAGAAAGTGTCATTGAACCCTTGTTAATAAATGATACAATAATTATTTATGTACAGGGGTGGAGTGTGTTTACTTTTCATATTTTGAACCCCTTAGTGAGAATTCTGGCTCAACCATAATTATTTTAGGTAAGATTGTAAAATCGATAGCCAAATATCATATTTTGTTGTGTTAAATTTTATACACAACAATTAAAATACTATCAAACATGATACTAACAACATACTAATTTTGAAATATGAATAATTCACTCCCTGATGAACAACCAAACATATCAGCTCGAGTAGGTGGAGGCCAGGTAGTGACACATTTAACTAAACTATTTCTTGTATTAAAAACATCTAAAACTCAAAAAATAAAACAAACAACAATATAACTAGTGAAATTCCACAAAATAGAGTCTAGAAAAAGTAAAATATATGCAGACCAAAAAGACTATTTTAGAAAACTCAGAAAAAACATACAACAAAAATGTTGCACATGGCAGCAACATCCAAATGTGTCAATAACATGAGAATGACGATCCAATAATATAACTTTCGTCTATTTTTTATTGTCATGGTTTTCTTTTTTAGATTCAAATTATAAAAAAATTGACTAATATTTTACAATGTTTTCATCATATTGATATGCAAAAAAGCTCAGTTCTCTTATCCATCGGTCCAAAGCATTGGGCTCATCTCCTGAAGAGAAAAGCCAAAATGTAGTTGTCTTACTCGCCGCCTCGCGCATTCCCCTATCTCCCCGGTATCGTCCCACACAATGCAATATATAGTATTTTCGTATAATTTTGAATATCTAAATTTTTTGAATAAAATATTAAATTAATTAATATAATCTAGTTTAACTTTAAAAATTAATTAAATTAACTTTTAAAAAGCATAACATGAAAAATAAAAATGAACGAAGCGGGTATATATTAGCGGCTTGTGAAACTTGTGGCATATACTCTCCAATTATTCCATACTGAAAATAAGAATATCCTTTGTCGGAGTCCCTTCCATGGCTCCTCAATTTCTCTATCTTCCAAATTCCACACTTCTCTGCTCTCTGACCTAATCAAATTCAAATATATTTAACATCATTATCCAAAAAAACTCACCATGGCTGCCTCTTCTCTGTTTATAAATCCTGTTATCTCTTCTTCTTCTTCTTCTGTTTCAGTACCTTTAAGTATTCATGATTTTTCTCACTTTTTTACTTCAAGAACAAACCCCATTAGCTTAATTTGCACAAAAGTTAATTTTTTGCATTGTGAAAGGAGATTTAGGGAAAGACCTTTCAAGAAAAGACCCTTAATTGCAGCTAGCAACATGAAATGTAAAGAGTATAGGGAAGAAGAGGAAGAGGGTCCTCCTCCTTCGATTGAATCTGAAATGAGTTCCAAGCCTAGACGTATTGCTATCTTTGTTGAGCCTTCTCCTTTTTCGTGAGTGATTTTAGTGAATCCCCCCCCCCCCCTCCTTTATAATCTTATAATTTGAGCCTAAAAACTGCAAATTGTTGGAGTCAATTACTAAACTTTGGTTCTGTTATTGCTATGCTCTTTCTGTTTGTTGATTTGACTTCTGAGTGATCCATTAGGTTTAATATCTTCTTCAACCTTTCTGAGCTTCTGTGACTTACTTCTCACCATTCATATGTACTGACAGATATTACTGATGTGATAAGTAGTAACTTGTTTCGCCTATAATGAAAATGGCAATGTGTTATTGAGGAGAATTTTTGCAGCATATCTTTTATAATCTGTTAATTTGCAGCAGTATTTCAGTGTATCTGTATTTTGTTCATGTCAAGTTTTATTACTTCAGTGGTCTCATATATTAAATCTCTCTGCTGTGTGATTTTGATCATTCGTGGTGAGATTTCTTAGGAACTTTTGCTGTCAAAAGTATTTGCTGACTTTCCTCATATGTTGTTTGTTTGGTCTTCTTAACTTACTTTATGTGCTAGAATCTGTGTAGTAGATAATGATTCTTAGCATATGAATTTTGATAATGAACCTCTTTTTTTCCCCATAGTATGGAAATGTAGACTTGATCAGCTATCTATCCACATATTCTTTTGGAACAAATCTCTCATGTGTAAGACATGAGAATTGGAGCCAATAGATCTTGAATAGCCTCTAAGGAAGGACTTATGTTAAGGCTTAGCCTAGACCTAAGGGAAGGAACTATGATTTCTAACAAATGTTGCTATTGAAGGGCAGACGCATGCTTGTTAGTTATAGCAATGTGCATGGTCAATCACTATCTCAAAACTTGTTTTGCTGCACTGATACCATTTCAGCATGGAAACCTAAATTTTTTCTTTTTATTTTTCTTTTCTTGAGCTGCATTTCAATCTATGTTATCTCTGCATTCTTTCTTTAATGGCTCCTCATAGTATTTTGGAAGGTCAATGAATATCAATCTGGAAAAATAAATATAGCTCTGTCCAATCAGATGCCTTTCAACTGCAGATACACTTCAGCAGAATACCCACTTCTATTACATTTTGCTGTCTTTATTACTCAGTGCCACTTAGAAGTGACATTGCCTTCACCCTTTAATTTTGGGAGTCGGATATGTTCTCAGCTGGGGACTCTGATGCCTTATATGGTGAATTATGGATCAGCTCTGATTAGTAATTTTAGAGAATAAAGATTGACATTTCCAGAAGAACAAAATTCATGCTCAATTGAGTTTACACTTTGACATAACCACCATTTTCCTTTGTGAAATGTGCAGGTATGTATCTGGCTATAAGAACCGGTTCCAGAATTTTATAAGATATCTCCGTGAAATGGGGGATGAGGTATACTCGTTGCTGACAAGAGTGTTGTTGATAACTGATAGCTGTTGGTGTTCTTTTGGCGTTCTGAATTTACTGCTATACCATGTGTCTACCCACAAAATTGATACGTTTGAGCTGATTATTCATTTCAAGTTCTCTCAGGATGCTATTTGCCAATCAGGAGTTCATAATCTTGACCTCAACTAGTTCTGTTCCCCTAAACTAATTTCAAGCAATCTTGATATGTTTTGTCTGCACTTACCTAGAAACAGTTATTCTAGCAGTCATTTAGTTCATAGGGACTAACTGTAATACTTCTTAGCATTGTTCAGCCAGACTGTTGAGTGAGTTCCTACAGGGGATAAGAATTGAAGTTTACATCTGATGTTTGGCCACTTATACTCCTCTGTTAATTTTGGGGTACAGGTTATGGTTGTGACAACACATGAAGGGGTACCTCAAGAGTTTTATGGAGCAAAGTTGATTGGATCAAGAAGGTTGCAGATTCTACTTCCTTCCGTATATTCTTTTTCGAATTTACTCAATGAATTCACTCAATTCTATCTGTTGCAAACTTGCAATAGCAGCAAAAAAATCAGCGACGTTTGAGGGTGCATGACTATGAAATATTCTCCTTGTATGGTAATTGGCTAGTTAATTAAAGAAACATTTTTCTTTATTTATTTGCAGTTTCCCTTGCCCCTTGTACCAGAAGGTTCCCCTGTCACTAGCTCTCAGCCCAAGAATAATTTCAGAAGTAGCACGATTCAAGCCCGACATCATACATGCATCATCTCCTGGTATAATGGTGAGTTTTCAGTTTCTTTTTGCTCCTCCTTTAAGTGGTGCAGTGATGTTCGTCTTGTAAAGAAGCTTAAGGTTGTTCTAATTTTTTCCCCAGCTTGCTGACAGAGATAATCTTTATCCTATTGTTAGGTATTTGGTGCTCTTATCATTGCAAAACTGTTATGTGTGCCGATAGTGATGTCTTATCACACACATGTGCCTGTGTAAGTCACATTTTTGAATATCTTGTCTCCAGATGGGAACATTTGATAGGTTCTGTAAATTACATGATTCAAGAAGCCAAAACATTTTCTCTGTTGATCTTCCTGATGAATAACATAGAGAATGAGTTTCTGAAGCTTCTTCTTACATTCTATATTAATTAAGGGATCTACACTGATCCTGCCCCTTATTTTGCAGATACATACCTAGATATACCTTTAGTTGGTTGGTGCAACCTATGTGGATGATCATAAGTATGTGAGCAGAGCATTCTCATCTGCAGTATCTATTCTCTCTCAGGTCTCCAGCTCTGTATACTAATTAAGACATAACTGCTGCTTACCAGAGTTTCTACATAGAGCTGCTGATCTTACATTGGTACCGTCTGCTGCTATTGCGAAGGATCTGAAAGCTTATAGGGTGACAGCAGGTAAACGACCGACAGGTGTACTTGTTACTTACACTACGGCATGAACTTTACCAATTGGCAATTTAAGTTAAAAACAATATTATCTTCTCTGTTCGGTCAAAACAGTTTTTGTTGGTCTTAGATGCAAACTCCTGTTAGCTTCTTTTTGCTGCTAAAGCTCTGCTCAGAGCTGTTGACTGTTCCTCTCTTTTCCTATTTGTCAGCTAACAAAATACGTCTGTGGAATAAGGGTGTTGATTCTGAGAGCTTCCACCCCCGGTATCGGTCTCATGAAATGCGGCTAAGACTGAGGTGGGAGCTTCTTGCTGAAGATTCTTTTCACTATATAAACAACCTTAATGTGTACTGATAATTATTTTTCCTTTCTCCTGTTACTTTTCATGATCAGTGACGGGGAACCTGATAAACCATTGATAGTCCATGTTGGACGACTTGGAGTCGAGAAGAATTTGGATTTTCTCAAAAGGTATTGGCTCTCTTTGTTAATGAGAAAGGATAAGACTTGCATTTTTGGCTATGAAGTGAATGAAGGTGTAACTTGCACATGGCATTTCAAAATGACTTTGGAACAGGTTAATGGATAGACTTCCCGAAGCTCGCATAGCATTTATTGGAGATGGGCCATATAGGTGAGTTGCGGTAGCAATTTTACCTTTTGACTTTCAGAACTTTTCCAGGATCATTTACCTGTACTTCACTGTAAAAGATATTTGATATATAGTATCATGCACAATATCTGTCTTGTCTCCTTTTCTCTCCCTCTTCTGATAATCAAGTCTATGATAAAAAATTATCGGTGAGGATCTCGTGTGGAAAGAGTCATGACTAGACACTAGTTATATTTCACTATGCTACCTGATAATCCCACTGAACTTTTATCGACTTTACTTTAGCAGGTAATTTTTTACTAAAGAAGATGAACTTAAAACAATAATACCATTTATATGTTGTGTAGGAGTTGCTGAATTATTGGTAGAATTTCTTAGCTAAGCATTACCCTTTCATTTGTTACCTGTTAGATGGTACATATTACTTAGTGAGCAGTGAACTGCATTGCATTATCAGTCATTTGGTTAATGCTAGCTAGTTGAACATGGACAGGAGTTAATTATCTGTTAGCAAGCCAATATGTGCCCTAATTATTCACTTCATTCCCATTTGCAGCAGATATGTGATGCATTGCCATCATTAGTCTTGGAGTTATTATGTTGACAAGATATCTATGTGTATATATACTTATAAACTAGCATGTTATATATTCCCTCTTCATAGACAAACTTGGAATTTTTTATTCTTCAGTTTATTCTATTATACCTGATGGTATAATGCACACCGTAATCTAGGAATTCGAGGTCTCTTAAAAGTCAAATTTTATTAGCTATCCTTTCTCTAGATTAAACTTTCTACTTTGGCAAGAACTACTGGATTTGATCCACAAGATTGGGACATTGGTCATTTGGAGCTAATGGGCCAAGTGATACAATCGTATAATATGAGTGAGAGACCGCTTCTTTCTGCTATGAATGAATGACATCTCCTTTTGTTTTCAAGCTTGCTTTAACTGGCCTATCACTCTCCTCTATGAAAAGGTTCCTCCATAATCACTCACAATAAGATATCCATCCCCTTTCAAATGAAGAGTATAAGAGTTTTCTCTTCATCATTGAAATCCGCCATTCAAACAAAAGGGAACGAGGAATTTTCAACCAAAAAGGTGCTCCCTGACTTGGACATAGATGTTGGAAGTAAAACTATCTGAAAATCTTAGAAGTAAAAATGTTGGTTGGAAGTAATTGTCTTCAGATGAATTGCCCTCTTATCGAAGGGACATGATTGGGGTGTGAGAAGAATCTACTCTCAAATACTATCGGTTGAGAATGTGCACATCAGAATGCATTGGTATTTATAAAAAATTCCTGTTTTGATAGAATGCATGCTTATAAGGCTGCATACACACCACCCTCCCTAGACCCCACTTGTTGGATTACACTGGGTGGGTATGTTGTTGTTGATAGCCTGTATGCTTACCATGAGACATGTAATTTTTCATTCTTATAAAAGATTGAGCTACAAATTATTCATTTCATCACTTGTTATAGGGAGGAATTGGAGAAAATGTTCTCTGGTATGCCTGTAGTGTTCACAGGTATGTTACTAGGGGAGGAACTTTCTCAGGCATATGCCAGTGGAGATATATTCGTTATGCCTTCAGAGTCAGAGACACTTGGATTCGTTGTTTTGGAGGCCATGTCATCAGGACTTCCTGTTTTGGCTGCCCGTGCTGGAGGAATTCCAGATATCATCCCTGATGATCAGCAGGGAAAAACTGGATATTTGTATAATCCTGGGGATATCGACGACTGCTTGAGCAAACTAGAGCCACTTCTGTACAATGCTGAATTGAGAGAAACTATTGGCCGGGCTGCACGTACAGAAATGGAGAAGTTTGATTGGAGGGCTGCCACAAGAAAAATTCGTAATGAGCAGTACAACGCAGCCATTTGGTTCTGGAGGAAGAAGAGAGCACAGTTGTCGAGACCATTTCAATGGCTGTTCAAGCGTAGGCTCCAGGCACCGGAAGTACTATAGGTGATACATTTCTCAGATTTATTGTAAAAAATATAGTTTTTGTGCTTAGGAAGGTGCTGAATCTCTTATTGCTTACATCTAGATGAAGATTGTAAAATATTTGCCAGTAAATAGTCTGCTGCTGGAGTTATATAACAGATTTGCAATGTTGACCTAAAATACCTTGCCTGTTGTGCTGTTTAAGCATTCAATTCAATCACTGTACATGTGACAAGTATGGGAATTTGTTGATTTATATACTAATGGAAGATCAATTGCACCAGTTTCATACAAAACTCACCTACAAGACATCTTTTGTAAAATGTTGCATATGTTCTTGCATATCTCTACTGTTTTCCAATTTAATATCACGGATGCATATAATTCAGAAGAATATGTGAGTGATTTATACATATCACTCTTGATAAAGGTTCGATAAATGAAGAGATGAAGTACTTAGCAATCTTCCATTACAACTCAAGGTCGAGAAACAGCAAATAAAAGAAAAAACCAATCAAGAGATGTGGTATGATTGACGTTAATTTTAACAAAGTCGAATTTCATACACAATATATGAGGTTCAAATGCATATATTGAAGTGCAGTTATTTTTACTTGCACTTCAATCATACTTACAACATGATAAAGTCCAACAATTTTTTGTCCGTTTGTCAAGCCTAACTTCAGACGCAACATATTTAAAGTAGATATATATATATGAAAAAAAAATTAAAAATGAATACAAGTTACCCCTTAGTGTGTGTACATACAAATTAGAAAGAAACAATCCATTTCTCAAACTTCCTTGAACAACAACAACAACAAAAAATTTGTATGCAACACAAATACATCTGTATAATTATTGCGGTTTGCTTGAGCAAAATTCCCCTTTTTTTTCCACTCAAGAAAATGAATAAACTGTTTGTCGACTCTCTATTCTTCTTTTTCCTCATTGCATGGTGCAGCTTTTGCTGTACTCCTTCAGAGGATTTTTTTAGCATTTTGGAAGATCCTTTGGAGGTGGCAAAAGTGACTCATTTGGACCCTTTCCATTATCTACAAGGAATGCCATCTTCAATCCCCATGTTGTGTGTATCTCTAGATGGCAATGCATAAACCAAACTCCTGCAAATATTTTCACTCCGATTAAAGTTGAGTGGGCGTTTGATCATGCATTGTAAAATTTGATAAAAATTGCTTTTAAAGTAAAAAATGATATTTGAAAATTGGGCAGTTGTTTGACCATGACTACAATTTGGAGTTTATATGAGTAATCTGGAGTGAAAAAAGTGAACACATTTTTGTTTTTTTTAAAAAATTTTTGAAAATTCTGAAATTCAACCTGAAGTTGAATTCTAAAATTTTATGGGCAAATGTGATTGGGAGTTCAACTCCGGAAAAAAGTAAAAAGAATTCCATAGTCAAAAACCAACATACCGATTTATTATAAGTAGCCTGAATGTATAAATATATTTATACTATTACGACCCATCTGTTTTAATACAGTTGTCACGTTTCACTTTGCAAGCGCCAACTTGACTAATGTTTAGAGTTAATTAGATTAAATTATTTCAAAATTTTAAAATTGAATTAAAATATTTAAAAACTACATGAAAAGTACTATAAATTGTAAATTTTCCCGCATCATTATGAAAAAAATATATCATCTTAAAATATTGGTCAAAAGTCATTTGACTCTCGAAAAAGCAAATTCACGTTGGGACAAAGGGAGTACTACTAAATATTTAACTAAACATTTCATATATGGTGATGGGTTATCATAAAAGTTTATAAGCTACTAGCAATATAATCTCAGGTTAACAACAAAGTTCGTAACTAATTCCAATTCGTTAAACAACATTAGTGCATAGAAATTAAACTCGAGAAGCACAACGTACCTGGATTATCAGCGCGGAATCTTATGGCAACCCATCCTCCAGAAGGAACTCCAATTGTATTCCTTTCAACAGGATCCATAAGATTAAAATTCTTCGTATCCGTTTTCGGATTAAAATTCCCCAAACCTTTACCCACTGCAAAAAAATTAAAACCATGCAAATGAATCGGATGATTCTCAGGAGCTATAATTCCAGTATCCTGCAAAACTAACTGTACCGTCGCATTATAACGCAGACGGTAAAGTTTGGTTCCGTTCGTCGTAGCCAAACTTGGAGGCGGTAATGTACTCGTATAATTGAAAATGAACGGTGGATTTCCTGGGAAATCCATCGTGAAAACGTTTTTTATGCCAAAGAAATGCGCTTGTAAAAGCGCGGTCTTTGGCATAACAAACGTAACATTATTAATACTAGCAACAACCCGGCTTCCATTAGCCGGTATACAAGTTGGGCACGGGTTAATTCCGAGCCCAACGGTAAAAAGTAACGAATGATCTACATTTTTCGGTACTTTAGCTGGGTATTTTTTCGAATTAAGGCTTTTAAGAGAGTCGATAAAGTTGTTAGCTACTGATGTCCCGTTTTGTGGCGGGGCACTAGTGAAGGTCATCGGGGCACTGGAGAGTGCCCCGGTGTAATGCAACGTGGCGGTAGCTGCCACGTTGTCGACCGTGATTGGTGAATCCATGAATGGAGAAGCAACCACCATGTATTTTCCGAAATTTTGATCAGCAGTGAGTATGACATTTGTTGTCTGGCCAGGGGCTATTAAAATTGTGTCTGTTTTGAAAGGTTTAACGTAAGTAGCATCGACTTCAACTACTGTCATTTTGTGACCAGCAATTTTGAAAAAAAGTTCTTCGTTGAGTGCTGCATTGATCACTCGTAGCATGTATGTTTTTCCAGGAGCAACACTTAATCTGTATCCACCTGCATATAATATGGTCCAACAATCAAATTTATGTGATATGTTGTGCTTACTAAGACGACAATTATAAATTTGACTAATTTTCAAAGCTAAAACGGTCTGAAAAGTTCATATTATGAGTCATGAGTGAAAAGTTCACATAAATTTGAACTGAACACAAGCTATTTGTATAAGGCATATGACACTCTATCCTTTATAGCCTGTTCGAGAAAAATAACATATTTTTATAGTTGAAGACTTGATTTTAAACCTCTCATTTTGCTTAAATATTGACATATGTTGATATCTATAAAAATGACCATAAATTTTTATATGTGACGAAATAAAAGCTCTTTTTTTTGGCTTTATATAATTTCATGTCTGGTCAAATACTGTCATATAAATTAAAACGGAGCAGTTTACAAGTATTACCTTGAGACGGACAATTGGAAACGGGTCCAGGATGACCATTAATCGTGTGAGCATCAGAAACATTAGGGGCTAATCCTGAATTTAGAGCTTCATTAACCACAGCTTCAGTATCAGATTTCCACCATTCACCTACATTACATCATTAAAAAAAAAAAAATTATATAATTTTTCAACGAAAGATATCGTCTTAATTAGCTAGATATATATATCCAATCAAGTGAAATAATATACTGAAAGGGCGAACAAGACTCTTTATTTGCCTTAGTTTATGAAAGACCCTCGGAAATACAAAGAAGAGTAAGAATACAGTTTCTAACAAGTATATATATTAGCGTAAATATGTTCACCTAAAACAACCACAGCTTCATGGTTAGGTTTAGGGAATGGATATGGCACACCACGTTTAGGCAAAATGACAATTGCACCATGGACAGTAGCTCTTAGCCACAAAATATGTGCATGCCAAAATAATGTACCCCTTTGGCCTGTAATTGTGAAATTGTATACATAATTTTGGCCTGGTTGAATTGGACATTGTGTGATATATGCTGGTCCATCTGCCCAACCAGTTCTAAGTTGTCGAATACCATGCCTGTTAATCAGATACGAATTCAGAATTTAAATTTAATGACTGAGAATCGTACGTATAAAATGAATGAACTTACCAATGGATAGAGACATTATATTTGACATGGTTAACAACTTTGATTAGTACTCTATCATCTTCTCTAGCATAAATTGTAGGTCCTGGAAACCTTCCATTAATAGTGACAATAGGCTTGCTTGAACATAGACAACTCATGTTCCTCACTACCACCTAGAACACCAAAAAATATAAGAAAATAAAAGCGAAAAAATAAAAACTATAGGACTTGATATCGATCTAGCCCACTTTACTTGTACTTATTCGTGTTGAAGATTTTTTAGTCTTAATAAAAGGCTGTTGAACACTCTATCTATATAGTGGTATGAAAAAACTAAAATAACTTAGATATCTATAAGTTATACACAACCAATATATTTCAAAAACATTGTAACTTCATAAAAGAGAAATTCAAATATATTACTTGTTCATTATTAATAGAAAATTGGCTATTTGTAATCTTTTCAATTAAGAGAAAACCGAAATGAATACTCCATTCGTTTCAATTTGTTTGTCTGGTTTTGACTTGACACAGAGTTTAAGAAAGTAAAGAAATAAACCTTTGATTATTGTAATCTTAAACTAATAATATGTAGAATAATACCAAACGTTCTTTTAATGTTGTGATCATAAACATGTCATGTGAAAAGTAAATTAATAAGATAAATAAATTGAAACGGAGGGACGTAGTACTTACATTGAACTTGTAATGACGAGTAATGCCAAGAACTGGAAAGAAGCAAAAAGCCAAGAGGACAAAAACACGAAGCCAATTTGACTCCATTTTTTTTTTTGCCTTAGTGTGTGTGTGTGTTTTTGAGTTTGTGTATGTACTTTCTACAAATCTTTTTTGCTTTTAAGTTCTAAAAATGTGTTTTAGAATTGTTGCATTCTAATTTTGTGACCTCCCAACGCAAATTATATATAGATGAAAGGACTTTTTACTTAATTTAATTAAAATTTGATGGTATGTCATTTTTTTTGGTTAGGTAAATGATGTATATTAGCTAATTTCTCCATCCACTCTTAATTACTTGCATGTTACATAAAGTTTACTTATTAGTGGACCCCTATATGCTAATAACCTGTTAAAAGAGTGTATATATAACTAGTACTTTTAATTTAGAGACAAAATAAAAATATACCATTTTAAAAGTAATTATTACCTGATTAATTCCTTAATCCATTAATTATTTAACTTAAATGAACCAAATTCATGAATATCTATAAAGTAATATATGATGCTTGTTACGTACAGATAAGTTAGATCAGTGTTAAAGTATTACTTTAATCATAATGCACTCAAAACATTTTAAAATCATGGCTGAATAACTACAGTCAGTTGAATATTCGTCATTGAAAAATTAATTATATGATTAGATTTGTAGGTCAAATTAATGTATTACTTTTTTTTTAGAGAAATTTCTAACTTAATTTGACATCACCTAAAAGGGAAGAGCCTTAGATTGATGAAACTACTCGACAATTAATTTTTGTGTTATATGCCAATTTTTTCTTTCAAACTTAAAAAGAGAAAATAACATTGTGACAAGTTATTGAAACATAATATAAGGGTAAGTAAATAAAAATTTATGTTTTCTAACAACTTAAAGATTGTCAATTATATATTTTCAGGGGTGGCAATTGGGTGGGTTGAGTTAAATTTGGATGGGTCAAAATGGGTTAAGACAATAATGGGGTGAAGGCTCAATCCAATCCAAATTTTCTTGGGTCAAAATGGGTTAGGTAACAGGTTATATAACGGGTCAAGATAATCCAATTTTTACTAAGCTTAATTGTATTATTTGTTCTTTTAAACTATTTTAGTACATGATAAAATTATTATTTTTTATTATTATGACTATATATAACATATCAAATTGAAAAAAAAAAGTTTTTAAAAAATTATTTTGACAAGATTTGTTATGAGCCAATTCAAGTTACATATCAACTCAATTTTTAGTGGGTTGAGCTAATGAATAAACGGATCAATAACCAACCCAAACTTAACCGGATTGGATAGATTGAGTTTGATTTTACCACTCCTAGATATTTCTATTGTGCTAGCCTTTTAACTTTCCTTAAGAAGAAAAGAGGATGTAGGAGGCGTGAGAAAATTTAAAAGAAAGGAAAAACTTTTAAATAATTAGATGATCAAATAAATATATTAACATAATATATAAACGTGTTTTTTTAACTTGGTCTTAACTGACATCTATATTCTTTAAGTTTGGATGTGCACAAGTAGACACTTAAACTTGTATAAAGTTGAACAAGTAGACACACACTTCTTATGTGGCATAATACACAAAGGACGTCATGTGGGATGCAAATTGCTATGTAGAATATCACATAGAATGTGTGTTATCTACTTGTTGAATTATATATAATAAGTTTAAATGTCTATTTGTGCACACCTAAAATTAAAGAACATAGATGTAAGTTAAAGATCAAGTTAACAGTTATTTTTATGTATTATGTATAATTAAATATATTAGTGATTTACTAAAGATTAAGCCGATGTTTTATATATAAGAAAATCCCCATGCATGAAGGACACAAGTAGCAAGACAACAAAATCATAAAAAGTAGAAAATTGTATTTTACTATTAAAACATATCCTAGGTAGTTGTTATACACGAGGAAACTTTGCTTATAGGAATCGGTCCATTGCATGAGGCAGTTTTAAAGAGAACTTTTTCACATTGATATAATAGTATTAAAATAAAAAAATAAAAAAAAAGCTTATTTTCAAGGTTATGATATACAATATAGAGGGCAAAAAGTGAGAATAATTGAAGAATTTAGTCTCTTTTGATATGTTTGTACCTCGTTTAATAGAGAGCACTTTATCCTAATATAAGACTTCTGTATGAATTCGAATTAGTCAATCAAATACTAAGCACCAGCGGAAAACCAGTGAAATTTTTTCAGCCAAAAATCTAAATAAATGGTAAACCAAAATATTAAAATTGTGTTGTTAATGAAAAGAAACGTGTCAAAACCCCAACCATAGTTTAATAATTACCACCAAATTTGGTGGAAAATAAAAGGGATAAAATTAAAGCGTTAGTTAAATTAGGAACTAGAATATATACATTATTTTTGGAGAGAGCATATGGGAGTTAATTACACGTTCAAAGAACTTAATAAATTAGTTGTTAAATTGTTTTCATGGTTTATATATAAAAAGATAGATCACTAAAATTACCTTTATTAGCTAGCTAACAGTGAATATGACATTAAGTATATATACATTGTTTCAAAGTTAAGATTTAACCTCAACCAATCGATCGTTGGATCCTATTGTCACCCACCCATCCACCCACACTTACATATAGATACGTATACGTCTACGGAGGCGTATTCATGTATTCGAGATACTACTGAGTTCATTGACTATTCGAGTTACTACATTCGGAACTGAATATTATTAAATACATATTAGATTTCAACAATTCCCATATAACTTGTCAATTAGTTAACAATTGACATATTTTAATTATATATATGGTAGATATATTTTAATTGTATACATGATAGATATTTAATAACACAGTTTAAATCAAAGTTATTGAGTTCGATTGAACTTATACATTACTGAGTATTCCTGCCCCGGCCACATCTATCTCCCCCATCTCAAAGTAATTTTAAAAAACGATAATAAAGGGAATAAAGGATATATTTCATGTTTTTTATATTGCTTGTACAATAATGTGAAATGAAATATAATAAAAACGAAAAGAGAGATAATAAGTAGTTAAGATCTTTGTATATGCCGTAATATCTACACTAACTGATATTTCAGATCGAGCGCATTTAGTTTCTAACACTTGAGAATTTCACAGATCGTCGTTTAATATATATCCAGTATTTTTTAAAATAGTCTAAAGTTACATATGATTGAAGTTCAATTATTATTATTTTTCAATTTTCGTCATTTTTATTTGAAGTTCATGCACATATACGACTAGTAAATTCTAGCAAAAATAACTAAATTGAGGCACATATGAACTTTAAGATTAACTTCACATACCTGAAATTATAAATGTTGAATAAATAGACACGTAAAAGAAAATTAAAAGCAAATCAAATTAAACGACAATGTCAAAATTGAATATTAGTGCACTTTGCCCTTCTATTAATTTATCCAGACCAAGTTCTTAATGAAAGCAACTATAAATACAACAATGGTGTTGGAAATTAGCATATACATATCATCAACGATTTTGCCTAATAAAAGTTAATTTAATTGGTAATGGAAACTAATGATGAGATTTTATGTCCTAAAATTTATAGTGAAGCGTAACGATCTGAATCAAAACTTAAGCATAGCATATATGTAAAAATATATACTGGTGTAAATTAATATTTAAAGGGTTTCAATAATAAAATTGGTTATTTTCTAACTAATCATCAAACACCTAATTCTTTCAAGGGAAATTTGTATTTTAAATCCTTTAAAAATTGATAATTTTAATTTTAATCATTGTGATACCGGGCTAAATCGCATTTAACGTTTAACTGGTAAAACCTTCAGAAATTTTATGAGTTATACACTAATACATCATCTAACTTCCCACGTGTTATGTTAAGTTTGTGTTATTACTTCATATTTGAGAGTAATATAGTTCTAAACATATATATATATATATATATATAATATACCCTACATAAAAGGGACCAAATTAGCACATATTCCAACTTTTTTGGGAACAAAAGCCTAACGATGAAGCTTAGATAAAACAAATTTTATTAGAAAAAATCATTCGGAAATTATATTACCAAAATATTCATAGGTTAACACACATAAAAAACTGAGAAAATCGCCTAATTCCTGTAAAATGACTCCTAAATGTCCAAAATACGTGCAAAAATGGTTAGGCTTCACATACTACTCCTCCAACTCCCTACGGAGGATTTATAAAGATTTTGCAAAAAAATTGTCCAGTAACCATATCATCAAACTTCTTTTAAGTCCCACAGGACCACCCAAAACTAATGACCTCTTTCTCAAAAAAAATAAAAATGAAATGGATAATGTGGTTTTATTCAGAGGTTCAAAAGTTCTTCCATTGCATCCCTCTCATAGTTACTAATCTTTAGCTCTCCACACTTATCTTCCTAACCTAAACTTGTGCAAATTTCAAAGAAAATGATCCATCTAAAATCTATTCACTCCTCTTTAACACCTACACAACAAGCTTCTTTTGATAGAACCAGTTTTTTTAGGAGGAAAAAGACCTTCATTTCCTTATGCAAGTACTCGAGAAATTCAGATTCAGATGGTAAAGGAGATGCGCGTAAACAAGAATTGCTTGCCACAATTGTTCAGCTTCAAACACAGAAAGTTCGTTTAACCGAATACTTAGATGAAAGATCTGCATATCTAACACAGTTTGCTGAAGAAGCCAATTGTGAAATGGAACAGATTGGTGAAAATGCCCTCAAAGAACTAGATGAAGCTGGTGCAAGGGTGAGTTAATTTCTCGTATGGTCAATTAACTAATAGTCACATTTAACAAAGAAAGTGACTTTTCTGAGATAATAACTATTAGTTGAGTCACCATAACTTGTCTGTTTAATACAAAGTTTGGATTTCATATCTGAATAATACATAGTTGTTTATTTGTTTTTTGTTTTGTTTGTGGAGCAGATAATGGGGAATATAGAGAATAAAATGCAAGCTTTTGAAGAATCAGTGGGGTTGAACAAACAAGAGATAGAAGAGAATGAAAAGAAGTTAACAGAATTTGAAGGCCAAATGGAGGAGGAAAGAAATGAATGGCTTTTCTTTAAGAACCTAAGGCAAAGACGAACTGTGGCTGTGGACAAAGCAAAAGCTAAGGAGGAGATGGAGAAGATTAAGCAACTTAGTAGAGAAAATGCTGGATCGACGACTAGAAGGACTGTTTACCTTGCATTTATAGGCCTTGTAGTAGTTGGAATTGCAGATGTTTTCATCTCTTCGTCGTCTGACTGGAGAAAAGGTGCAGTTCTTGGGATTATTTTGGTGTGTTTGCTTTCTCAAGTCATCTATGAGCAGAGTGTTTTATCAGAAACAGAATTGGAGGGAAAACAGAAATCCAAAGAAAACAACTAGTATTGTAGCATGAGTTATAACCTCAAATATAATTTTATTACTCAAGGCTGATATATCGATGATTAGGTCGTCTAGATCACAGATACTTTCTGGTTTTCCGAATTATTGCAGTTGTTAAAGGAAATTCAAAGACAATCAGTACATTTACTACTATTATTATCATGTCATTCACATAAAAAGCCCAATACTGTTAATTGAATTTTGTGTTCCCTTTACTGTTCCTCTCCTAACTTCACACTTAGATAAACTTGTACTACTACAAAAGGCATCAATAGGCATATTATAGTCAAAATTCAGTACACATGAGATCATAATATCTGGTGCACTGACTTGGTGCATTTAACATCTTTAAAGTCCGTCTTTCAGGGGAAGTCTCAAACACAGAGAATATCAAGGATACTCTAGCGAACTTGTAGGAAAAAAAGAGAATCGACGAATGTTCATAGAAAACCAAGATGCACACAACAGAATAACCCACGCATGACAGTTACAGTATAACTTTTAACCAATATAGCCCGGCATGCTAATGATAATATGACAGAATCACCTGAGGTGAAAGGAGATTTCTCTTACGGTTCAAAGCAGGAAGCATGGTATTGTGGAACAAATTTGCCTTCATAGTAAGCATTAAATGGCAATCCTGCACCAAGAAGCAATCTTTCTCTTACTACATTATGAATTTCAAAATCAACTTTAGAGAAAGCAAACTGAGGTTAATAAAGAACAAAGAGTGAATTTAGAACCTGAAAGCTTCTTACTTGCAAAAAGAATCAACTGATAGCTTTAATAAGTGTATTCACCTTTACCATGCATCTATAGTTGCGGTGACTTCCTGAACCAGGCATCATTCTAGAACGAAATGGTATGTATCTATCTATCACCGCATCTCCCAGATTTGCATAAAAAGTCTATCAACATATTATAGGTGACAACAGAGGGTGAGCAACACTAGTGTTCATTTCATCAAAAAATCTGTTTGCATCCTCCATTTCAAAGGCTTGGACAAAGCCATTGATAAGGCATTGTAAGTTGAGAATATCGCGTAGTTCCCTGTTTGACATCAAATCCTTCATTTTTCCTTCTCTGCATAACCTACATTAACTAGACGAATATGCTAAACAATCCATTTCTCCTCCACCATTTCAAAATCCCAACAAAGTTAATGACTTGTTCAGATACCCATTTTCACAGAGCTCGTCAACTGCTGCAAACTTGAAAGACTCTAATCTTTCCAACCTTATTACAACAGCCATTGAGTATGCATTATAAACCGCAACATCAAGTAATAGCATTCTCAATGATTTCCTTGAATATCCTTTCAATACCATTAACATTGCCTGTTCACCCACAAGCAAATCACGAAACTACAAGCAAACAAATCCATTTTCTGCTCATGTTTTTCCATCACATCCCGAAACTCCCAACTCCTCATTAAACATGCAATACCCACATAAACCACTGCATATCTCATCATACAAACCAACAAATGTGACCCCCTTATTAATCGCTGCTAAAACTCATGGTCCATGGATTAAAATACTTAAAACGGGCAACATTTGGAAGAAACCTTCATTCAAACATTTCATCAAACATCCTTAAAGCATCATTTAAATGGACACATACAACTACATACTTCACGATTCTACTCTCCCATATCCAACCCAACAAGTCCAGGGGCGGTGCTAGCTTGGGGCCAGGGATTCATCCAACCCTTCGACAAAAAATTACATTATTTATAAATGATTAAAATTATTTTTGTTGAATCCTGACTCGTCATTGCTAACAACTATCCGACTGTACTAAATTTTTGGAGGTCATATAATAATCATTACACACATTACTAGAATACATAATATTCGTAATATTTACTTGCTAGGTATAACCCGGGTTAGAATCATTATCGAACATACAGTGCATTGTACAACATCTCTATTGGCTGACTGGTGAAAAAGAGGGGCAAATCCCAAATGTTTTCAAGAAAATCTTTGCCAACCATTTCCACTAAAGAGAAGGTTTTAATGGGTATAAAAGTGAACATTATTCCATAGGATTTCGAGCCTATCCTTGTTACTACTACTACTTTTTTTCATCTTTTCTTAGTATTGACTAAGTACTATTGAATTGAATGAGTAAGGCATGTAAAATATTTGTTCTTT
Source organism: Solanum chiquidenum (assembly GCA_029582725.1). Taxonomy (NCBI): domain Eukaryota; kingdom Viridiplantae; phylum Streptophyta; class Magnoliopsida; order Solanales; family Solanaceae; genus Solanum; species Solanum chiquidenum. The sequence continues at coordinate 32,395 of JAJOOS010002580.1, forward strand.
AAATTTGTTACTTTTTGACTTTAATGGTAAAAGTATATGTTGATCATTGACACTTTTTCTTGTTGATTTTCCTTTGATTTCCCATTAAGATGAGGAAAACACATCATACTGTGTGACATATAATCATTACTTTGTCCATTTTATGTTCTCTGAAAAGTAAACATAGAGCTAATGTAATCAACATATTTACCTAATTCAACACTATAATATTGTGGACTGTGGAGTGCTAAGTGTAAGATAAAGAGTCGGACTAATTCAGATTCACATTGTAGGTTCATTCGAGAGATAGATTCACATTGTAGGTTCATTCGAGGGATGGACCTCCTATCAAGAATTTTTCCATACCCAGAGATCAAAACTGAAATCTCTATCCTCTATCCGCCAAGTCCATTGGTGATATAAGGAGTTTTCATAACCCAAATGATTAAGAAAGATTGCATCTTTTTATTGGGATGAAGAACAAGAGAAAAGCCTTTTAAGGCTTCAAAATAATCATATACTCAAGAGAGCCTATCAAGATAAAATGATCATCTAAGATGAAAAATAATACTTACTAGCAAGGCTTTTCAAGTGCAACATGACCAATTTCTCACTTTTATACTTAACCAACAACACATTGAAAGATACAGAGTTACAGACCCCAATTCAAGCAAGTAATAATAAGGTGTAAATCTATATAAAATATATATCCCCAGGACCAAAACGCGTACTTCTGAACCATGAAGACATTGTACTACATACACCGATTCAGTAAAAAAGTTTACGTATGTGCTACAGTTGAAGGAAGAAAGATTCAGTTTTTTCTACTCAATCTATAACCAATTCTTCAGCATGTAAACAGTCTGATTATTTGGCATCTT